>PDGT01000073.1:1062940-1083295 GCA_003671415.1 Megathymus violae
GCAAAATTTCATTTATTTTTAAATTTATGCTTATTATTCCACTCAGGTATGCAGATTTCCTTAGTTCCATATTTTTTTTCATTGTTCACGATGATAATATTAAAAAATTACGATATACATATCTTTTTTACTTCTTCGCCTTTGTGGCTTTGTGTTTTGTAAACTACGTTAATATTTAAGTGCGTTAGCGTGTTCTAAAATAATAGATAAAGATCTAAGCTGCGTTGCCATGACAACGGGATAAGTGACACCGAAGGTATGGGCGCTGCATTCAAGTTTTATGTGGACCAAAAATAAATTAGAATTAATACAAAATAAAATGCTGTCCTAAAATTATAATTGTTAATAGGATTTTCACTTATATAGTAGTTAATATCTTTAAAACTTGTGGCACAACTGTCAGAGGTCCCAGCTGAGCCACGGGGCTGCGTCTGGCGTATCGACCGCTGAAGGGCTAGGCACGTGCATCGTGTGTATCGAGGTTTTTTGTCGAATTATTCAGTTACCTGTCAAAACTCATTACATCAGGATGAAGTATATTGTTAGACATTTTCAAATGTTGTATGTAAATTTCGCTTCCAATCATCCAATGCCGGTTTATTCCTCGTAATTGAGGAGACCTGTAGAATAATCCAGCGCGCTGCTACCCTGCCAATTGATGGAGGTACGAATTGCAATTCGGTGTAATTTTCAATCCGACTCATCTGATAATCTTAAATTAGCTTTGTTTAATGATTTTCGTCGGGCTCAGATCCGTACTACAAATTATTGACAGTTTTAGTGAACATGTCCTGCTCTAAACGACACGCCGACATTGATCGCTGAATTAATCTCTAGAGCGAGCAGTGAGAACTTTTTCCATGGATACAGTGTGTAAATCCATAGACCGTGGCCAGATGGATTAACGGCCTGTGTCAAAGCAGAATCGGTCATTTCAAATATAAATATTTTTTATTTGTAGTCGGGACTTAAATAAATATGTGCTTATAAATTTTATTGAGATAACATTACTTAATATAAAAAAATAATGCACCTTAGGCCAGGTACAGGAAGGGCACTTTATAAAAATATAATATGAATTCAACTTTATTTTCGATATTATGATTGGACAATAAGCAAATAATAAAAAATCTACTACTTTGTAGGTAACTCGTCAATATTTTAACTAATGTATGCTAGGGTTATGCTAGATATCACAGATGGATCAATTTTAGTATTCAACTTTATTAAATCTAACACTCAGCCTTAATCAACTGAGATCAAGATTATTAAAATACCTAAATATTATTATTTTGGCATAGATTGAAAGAATGAAAGAAAGAAAAACATATTTATCATGTGTTAAGGGATACAGGATTGACCATAATACCCTTTGCCGTATTGGGCCGGCCTAGAATACTTCCCCCAATAAATATTTTTGTGTGACTCATGCTACCGAGTATCCGGGTTGCCAGCGGTGTGAGAATAACCAATATGTACTTCCAGTAGGTATCCAGGATGTGGATAAAAATTTGACATTTTACCGGATGAAGAGCATCGCCGGATGCGGTGACGATAATACGGCTAATATACCGGATAGTAATACCGGATTTGTTAAACGTACTAACGTCGGATCCGCCAGATTACCGGATCCGGTTTGCCGGATGGCAATCTCTAGCTGGAGGTATTAGAGATCAATGCAAGAGTCGGCAAATGCTTATAATTTCATGACTCCTATATGACGATAGCAAAGGAACCGACGGCGTAACTATCTGAATCTGAAGCATGGAAGCGTAAAAATTTTGCCATTTAAGATCAATCATCCAACTTCTTAGCTTAAAGTATGATCAGGTTTTCAGCACTTTAATAATTTTTTTGTGTCAAAATGTACAACCGATTTATGCTGTGATTACCGATCGAAGGAAATATTTATGTAATGAATTTTTTTGTATATATAATTTATGTTATTATTTATTTAAATGAAACTCCGATGACTTCATGAAAGGCATTATTTACTTATTCATAACATATTTTACACGTATGTTAGTACAATTGTCTTCAGGTAATTATAATCAGTACCTGGGCTCGATCTCATCATAGTGAAAGCGGTTAAAGGTTTAGACAACCACACACTTCACAGCTTTGGGAAATTCACAGAGAACATTCAGCAAGTGAGCAAGTTTTCTCGCAGTGTTTTTCTTCATAGATACAACTGATTGTTATTTTCAAATACGCATAGAACATTGAAAAATTTGAGGTACATAGGATTCCAATTAAGATCACAAGCAAAATACCAACTTTTAAACTAAGGTTCTCACTTTCTTACCTGCCCAGTGTCGTTGGTTACTTTTATATACTTAACAATGACATGAGTGGAGAAATGTATTTTTACTACGTAGTAAATGTTTGTTATGGTATCTTATGACATTCGATTGACTTATATTTTATCTGACTCTCATTTCTTTTTAAAACACAGTATATGAAATTCAAATGGATTGTGTCCTGTTTTATCGGAGTTCTACATCTATATTATATCATACTATATACATCAATACATTTTGCCACGGGTCTAAATGTATCATAACAATGTGAGTGTGATGTAAACTATCAAACAAAAAAAACATTGACAGTACTATTCAATTTCGACAAGTGTTCTATTGACTTCCTAGTTATGGCGTGGACGCCTTACGTTTACAAATGGTATCGGCATTGTCCTATAAATGCATTTTTCTAGTTTTATGAATTAAAAAAAAACGCTTGCCGGGAGAAAAGGTTCATTTCTTGAGTTAAAACTTACCCTAGAATAATGATCTATATTTGAGTAACATCTAAATATACCAAACATCATCCAAATCTGTTTAGTGATGTCGAACATTTTCTAGAGAAAATACTTACATTAATATTTCCTAAAAAATATTTAATGCATAGATTCAGTTCTGAACAGCTTTATGCTTTATTATTGGTATAGATATTAAAATAAAATATCTTAGAATTTTTCTTATGTTATACTTTCTTTACATAGCATAGCTGTCTTTAAGTTAGCATTACATGCAAAAAAACCTTTTTTTAGGTAACTTTATATATATATTTTTATGTAACTAGACGAAAAACGGGCAGAAAAGCCATCAGGTGCTAAGTAGCCACTCAATCATATCACGGTATTTCAACAGTAACACTAAAAACATCACCGACATGTTGCCAACCGAAATCGACAATGCGACCGAAATATGTATGAAACGTCGATTGAAGGAGGATGGTCACTAGCCATGCGGGCACTTACTCTACCACCATGCAAGTACCGTGGGTTGTAAAGAGTCCAACGATCACCCACAGAAGGTATTGTTCGCCTTAACCTTGTCTGTTGTTAAGCAGAGTGCACCACGAGTAGGGGATGTTAGCTTGTTCTCAAGGGTGAATGAAACTCCTTAGACCTCAAATGTGAAGTGTATAGTATCATTGTCATGGTATATCTTTAAAAAATATTCAAAATTAGATACATTGAGGCAAAATTCAAAGCAAGGTAAAGAATATACATAAATCGTTCGAATCTTCTTGAACATTTCAAATACCATTAAACAAATGAAGTTATTTTAATTCTTTTTATTTTTTATATTAACATATTACAATCGAATAACTAAAACGGTATCTTCTTCGAAATACCCGGGGATTATAGGATATATTATATGGGTTTTAAATATCGATAAGGTTTGTACATCCCTAGCACATAGGGGATGTAAGAGGCACACGCGGCGCGTCAGAGTCACTCGACGGACGCGCGGCGGCTAGCGGCTGCTCTCCGCGGCCCTCCGCCGCGTTTCGTCGGCATAACCAACACATCGCAACCATGGGACAAACCACCGGCGTCGAGTGCACGCCCGACGACGACGATGAAGAACCCCGTATCCATGTCAACCCCACAGAACGATCCTTGGTGAGTTGTGTAACAGGACATGACGTCGATGAATTTTAGATTATTTTCGGTCGGTGCTGGAACATATATTTTATTGTCGTTTTTTTTTAAACTACATTTAATACTAATATTTTGGATATTAAATGTGTATATTTTGTCTGAATATTGTCTTTTTAAGTTTCTTATTAAAAAAAGAGGTGACGACTACTGCGGACTGCAGTTCGTTTTTATCCCGCAAATGCAAGTGTTGGTACCTACTTACCAATGTTCATGCTTGCTATTTGTTTTATCACTAGTTATATTCAGCAGCCTATTCTCAAACGTACAAAGAGGGAAATTGCGATTTCTTAAGTTGTTATCCACTAATCAGCAATGCTATTATATAGGACAAATATAGCCTTCGGCCACATAAGCAGGTATTTAACTTTATATAAGTCTCCCTAGTTTATCAAATAAGAGGTCTGTTTCCGCAATTTATTATTTTAAATTTCGTATCGATTTAGATATGATTTAAGCAATTTATATCGATTGATTTGTGTGACATGAATGTTATATTAAATGATGAAAAGTTAATAGAGTATATTAGAAATTTCTATCTTATGGCCTGTAAAGGATCCGGTAATAATTATAATATTCAAGCAATAGCAAGTAAATCGTAGAAAATGTAGAGCTGCTACTCATAGCATTAGCATTAGCATTCATTATCCTCTTTGTCTGATTGTCAGTCTGTTAAATTTGATTGTTTGCGAATCCACTAGATGGAAAAAGATGAAATTTGTTTATATTACAGTGAGGTGAAATGTTGGTAGGCAAAGTAGGTATCCTTTTTTAACTTGTTTAGTTTTTTGTAATATTTATAAAATTAAATGAAAATGTTTATAAAGTTTTAAATGTGATTATATAAATAAAATATATTTGCAATTGAATGAATACCTTTGCAACTAGTTTCTTCTTATTAGATCAATTCATTGATTAAAAAATGTTAAGTAATAAAATGAATTTCAAAATGAATGCGTAAGTCCGAGGAGTGTCTGTAATTCGTTACACGCACTTGGCGTGTGTTTTATTCTCAGTTTGCTGTTTGACAGTTGTAGTGACGGCGGTCGAGATGAGCGGGTGAATCGACGTGCTTCTGGGCTTGCTTATTAAAGTTCCTTTATTTTATTAGTGTCTGAAAGCAAAACTGTGAAACGAAACGTAGATATCATAATAATCGCAATCTCAGCAAGTCATTGACTAGAGTCAACACTCAGTAGTTACACTATCAGCAACTCTGCATTGTCAGCTGCTGGTTTACTTCTGTTATTGTAGACAGTAGGCAAGGCAAGCTCTTAGATTATTGTTGAATATGAACAGATTTTTACTACGTTTATTGTTTTTAAATTTTGATTATGTGGGACTGAATCAGTTTTAACGTTATTTTATGTGGCGCAATTGGTAAAACATTTTATTCGTGGATTATCAAAATGGGAATTGTGTAATTGTCTTTTTGTGTCGTTAAAATTAAAACGTTAATCCCAGAAGTGAATGATATTCAAGTATTTTGATAACAACTTTGTGTGCAGTTTTACAGTGGTTTAGTGTTGCAATTCGTTTTATAGCTTCTCTATACTCTATTAAACTTTTTAGACTGATAGTGAAAATGTCTAAGGTTTCACTTAGCAACATACCTTCAAATCCTCGTTTAAATCGTCTAAGAACCTTTTCAAGAGTGAGTATTATTTTTATTTTTATATTGGCTGTCTGTTTTAAAGCTCTTAGTAAATAATTTTGAGGTTACCTAACATTGAACTTCAAATTCTTCCCAGTATTGCATAAAATGAATTCTATTTAGCATTGTGATATTCAAATCTATCTGTTCCAGAATTTAAATAGTCTCACTTTTAATGTTATTCTCATATTATTTTGTGTAATCTCATAAATATTCCTTTGTTTATTGGCATTGTACATTTGCTTGTGTTTGAATCATTTGACTCAGTCAATACTTATCAATGCCATACCATTACATTTGAATAACTTTTGCCTAAAATTTTTAAATTTTATAATAATAAAAAAGTATTTGTATATTTATTTTGTTGGTTGAAAATTGTATGTTGATAATTTGTACATCTTTTTTAAGGGCAACAGCATATGATATAAATGTATAAAGACAAAGAAAATTATCAGATTAATAATTATTTGGTCACTAAATCTGGAAATAACTGCAATCCAAAAACCTGAAATTAAAATTATGTCAATATTATACACAATATATAATAGAATATTAATTTACTGCACACATCAAAAATTAAAATTATGAAAGCTGTTCAATAAATTACAAATTAGCGTTAAACATGAAAAGGAGTTATTTACGAAGCCTTGCAAATTTATTAGTAAGTGATTGCTTTTTTTTTTAAACAAGAATGTGAAGAACAAAACTTCTCTAGTTTGACCTACATGCAATTCAATGACATTGCATATATTCATGGAACGAAATCAGCTACATAGACCATAATAAATACCCAACTTTATTAAAATTGACTGCCACATATATTGATTGATTGTGATACTCACCTTATGTGTTTAACTTTTTTATTGTTGCAAACATTGATTTGGCAGATTTTTTCTGTGATAAATTTAAATATAAACCATTTTGATTAACATAATTGCCTCTGTTACTATTTATTATCACCGGTAACAAGTTTTGTAAATAATATTTTATTGGTCCTAAATGTTAGGAAATTATATAGTCATTAACAGGTTCACCAATAATAATTATGTACGAGTAAGTATATAGATGGTTTCTGTATATATGTACATATGTAAATAATTTGTGTAAGTAGATATATGATTTGTCGTGAGTAAATATAACAATATGGATTTGGTTAAGCCTATTTATAGATTTTCTTGTCTTTTTGGTTTAATATTTAGGTTTTTTAATCATATAAAAAATAAATATTAAACAATAGTAATATCATTAATAATATAATAATATTATTATATTTTTATTCTTGCATTATTTTTGTCAGTAAGATTATGGTTTAATGATCCATAAATCTGACAATTAACAATAGCGGGAAGTTAATGAATTTATTTTTTTTATTTTGATGATAAATTACTATAAACTTAATAGTAATGAAAGTTTTATTTTGTATTTTATTTGTATTGTCAGTGTTTTTATAATAAAGAAAATGAAATTCATTTTGATATGAATATAAAAATTATACGCAGTATCATTATAATTGATGGTAAAATAGTATTTTCAATTAGTTATTGTACTAAAATTTAGCTTCATAATAAAATTAAAGTTATCAAAATTAACACTCCTGACTGCTCCAATGCTATGTGTAGTAACTTTGACCTAGGGTAACCGCAATCATCATGATTATTTCTTTTTCATTAATTCAACTTTATTTGGACAATTTGTTGTGTCCTTGAAATTATATTTCAATACTAACGCTATACCAAACTATAATGAGTGTAAAACCAAATTGCAATTTTATCACTTTACTTTTTTCATAAATGTTTAAAAATATTAGTCATTGTAGCAATTTCACATATGTCAGTGAAAAAAGTTACCATGAAGAAATCTATGTACCTTAGAATGTTTTCTAAAGTGTGGTTTCCAGATTCTACCCCTCGCATTATTAGAGGAAAGCTGAATCTAGTAGTAGAACCCATTCATTCATTCATCATTCATTCAACATAAATATTTGATGAGATAAATGCTCGTAGAATGTACAAAGGGTTCCCCCCTTTTACAATTTCTAACATTTTGCTATTTCAACTGTTTAATTGTTTCATTATAGAAGTTAGTTAATATGGCCATGCTAACAATTAACAATGACAATTAGAATCATGTTAATAGTATGAAGGTCATTGTAATGCCATGTTTTAATTTAACATAGGTACATGAGTATTCTCTATTTAAACACTCGCAGAATTGGCGATCGAACTGCAACTTCGGTAATGGACTGGCCCCATATAGCACATGCAATGGACTTTATAAACGTTGAGAATAATGGTCGTTAAATACTGACCACGTTTTAGTAAAAGGAACACGAGATGCTTTTCACTGAGTTGAGCGGACGGTTTGCAGTAAAGCTTGCAAATCGGAATCGTAGATGATACAGTCTGGTTAATATGGTGGAACGGATTGTTAGGCTTGGGTTCCCAGCGGTAATCAATGAGCCCTTAAAATTGTATAGAATCTCACTCTCATTGCAGCAAAAACAAAATAATGACTCAAAATCGTTCTCGTTTTGGTATTCATACAGTTAATTGACACAGGCCGGGGCTAGCCCCGTGCATGAATAAGTATTTGTCAATATTAATCAAAAATTGGTGCCAGTTTAGCCATAGTTTGAAACGGATCCATTTCCAATTTCCCATTCAATTCGTCAAAGAACCGTTTGTTGCACGCACGAGGTTCATTTATGGCCACAAAATTAACGCAGGTGGATTAATAACGTACTTTTCGTTGGTTAGTAGTTCATCTGTTTCACGGTAGGCTTTTATTAATATGTCTATAGTATTTATAAGTCGTGCATTATGTTCCTTTTCAGATGCCTCTTTCATGTGTTCGGATCAGGATTTTATGCATATAAATGCATGAAAACAAATTAATGCTACCGACCGAAAAAAAAAGAGTAAATAACCAGTGTTAGAAAAAAGTAGCATGGCTTTTAAATTATTTATGTGAATAAATCAACAAAGCAATAGATATCGTCATAGATCACGACCGAATTCCATGATTCTCATACGATTTTTCTCCTCTTTGAAATGGTTCTAGAAGCAAAAAATTAAATGCGCAGTTGTATTCGTGATGTCCATATGTATGAATAAATTAATTAGAATTCGAGTTCTAGTTGAAAACAAAGCAGCAGTCCAGCTATAACACATTGCAGCAATATACATACGTTACTATTTAATAGCCAACAATTCTGACATGTTATATCATTGTGTGGATGTGCACATATTAAACGTGATTTTGCAATACAAAGATAGAGAAATGTAGTAAGCGTTTAACTTACTGCTTATACTGTCAGTCTATAACAAAACTGTGTCTATAAAACATTCAATAACACAAAAAAATTACCTGGTTATAAATACATGACCTTTATATCATTGTATACAACAAGGATACCATAGCATTCTCATTATGCCGATTTTCATTAACGAGCAATGTTTTCATAACAACGTTTTACAAGTTTATTACTCTACTAGACATTGGTCGTGCATCATATTCTATAAGAGCATTGTTACGATGTTAAAAGGCGATGAATCTATAAAATCTCTCATATCGAACTCTTGGTTTAGAAAAAGAGAAGACTCAAAATCGGTTCAACAGATTTTGCGTGATCCACAGCTAAACAAACAGAGAAACATTAAATATATGTAACGTTAGAAGAAGTCCGTACATCGAAACCTCAGTACTTATTTTGAAATGTATTAAATGCCAGACTTATCTTGGGTATAATTTCATTATAGTAATAGATATTTAGCGCAGTCATAATACCAGCGGAATACCCCACTATGGGTAGCGGAACGCCAGGGGAAACAGATTGGCTGACTTTATGGAGAAGGAGGGACTCTTTTTTTTTACATAAAATAAGTTAATGCTTGACAACAATCCCACCTGATGGTAAATGGTGATGAAGTCTAAGATGGTGAACGCACTAACTTATAAATAGCCTATTCACTCTCCTCTTGAAGACTCCCACATCGTAAGCAGCCGGGAACACCGACGCGGGCAAGTTACTCCAATCCTTTGCAGTGCGCATGATGAATGAAGACGCAAATCGCGTCGTCCGTGCAGGTGGTACGTTCACTATCATACGTTATGATGAACACCTTCTACGAGTGCGGCCGCCTAGGAAATGGACGTGGATGAGCCCCGACGGTTCTACTAAAAACGAGATAGGCTTCATCATGACAACCATACGGCACATATTTAATGATGTCTCTGTGATCAGCAGGGTGAAAACCGGTAGCGATCACCGTATCGTAGGAGGCACAATGAATATCGATTTCAAGATCGAGAGGTCACGGCTGGTAAAGTATACGCTCCGTCCAAGTTCCGCCCAAATCCAAAACCCCGAAGGCTTTCAGCTCGAGCTTCATAACCGTTTCCAGTGCCTAGCGACATGCGACATAGTAGACGAATTGAACAACGGGTTGGTGGAAACTGTCTTAGCTGTTGGGTCTGAATTCTGCAGCACCCAACGCCGAAAGTGGGCACAAAAACTCCCAGAACGAACGATGGAATTCATGGCAGAATGGAGCGAAATGAGACTGTAGTCCTCGGTTGATATGTTGGAGTACCGTAAACTCAATAGACGAATCTCGAAGTCCAAGCGACACGACTTACGTGCTTTCAATACTGCATGTAATAAAACCGCATTCGAGGGAAATCAGGGCTCTAAAGGGTTTGCAAACATTTCGTCTAGTGGGCAGGGCTAGATGACACAGCTGAGGACCGATAATAGCAGTTTTGTTTCATCAAATCCTGAGATTCTGAGAGAGATTGAGAACTTCTATAGACAGTTATATACCTCGACTCGCAAACTCGTTAGTAACGTAGCTCAGGACACCAGAGCAAAGTTAGTTCGACACTATACCGAAGACATCCCGGACATCAGCCTGTTTGAGATTAGAATGGATATTAAATAGTTTAAAAACAACAAGGCGCCAGATGAAGACAGAATTACGACCAAACTTCTGAGAGCTGGTGATAGACCAGTACTTGTATTCCTCCAGAATTCAATTCTATCATCTCTGAGGACATAACGCCTGAAGCGTGGCACAGGAGCGTGGTGGTGCTTTTTTTCAAGAAAGGTGATAAAACCTTATTAAATAATTATAGGCCCATCTCGCTGTTGAGCCACGTGTACAAGCTGTTCAAGCTCAAGGGCCATTACGAACCATCTCGCACGCAGGTTTGATGAATTCCAGCCCCCCGAGTAAGCCGGTTTCCGAAAAGGCTTTGGCACCGTGGTCCACATACATACGTTACGGCAAATTATACAGAAGAATGAGGAATACAATCGGCCGCTGTGTCTAGCGTTTGTGGACTATGAGAAAGCCTTTGATTCTATCGAAACTTGGGCAGTACTGGAGTTCCCGCAGTCCCTGCAACGATACCAAATTGACTATACATAGGTATATCGAAGTATTGAAGTGTTTGTATAGCAACACCACCATATCAGTCCAACTACAGGACCAGAGTACGGAACCAGAGTTGCGGAGTCGCTGGAGGACCTCAGTACCATGCTCAACGACCTCATTAGAGTTTCCCAACAAGTTGGTCTTGGGATAAACATGGAGAAGATGAAAGTTGTGTATAATGTCTATGTCCCACCTATACCGGTAATTGTTGTAACAATATTCTCGATGTTGTAGATGAGTATGTCTACCTAGGATAAACCGTCCAATAAAACGTTGATAAAACGTGGATAAAACGTTGAACCTACCTATTCAACGTCGACCAAAATACCCCATAGCCTGAAAACCAAGGTTTTCAACCAGTGTGTGTTGCCAGTGATGATATATGGCACTGAGACGTGGTCTTTTACGTTTACGTTTGAAGTCGCTTAACGAGCTATGGAGAGGGATATGCTCGGGGTTTCCTGCGTGATAAAATTCGGAATGAAGAGATCCGCAGGAGAACTAAAGTCAACGACATAACTCTTTGAATTTGCAAGTTGAAGTGGCAATGGGCTGGTCACATTGCTCGTAGAACCGACAACCGATGGGTAGCAAAGGTTCTTAAGTGGCGACCACGAACCGGACGGCGTAGCGTGAGACGGCCTCCCACTAGATGGACCTGATCCGAATTGCAGGGAACCGCTGGATGCGGGAGGCAAGTAGCCGTTCTAAATGGCGTTCTATGGGGAAGGCCTATGTCCAGCAGTGGACGTCTTCCGGCTGATGATGACCCCATTATTATGATCTAGTAAACGTAAAGTACATAGCTCTATTATAATTATTTCTTATTTCTCACAGATTCTGATTTAGTCTCGAATAAGGCCTTTAATATCGATTTGACCTAATCTTCCTGTATGGCAATGATGCATATGATATGTTAAAGTTATAAACTTCCGTTTGGTTGTTCTTATTGGCATCAATCAATGAAAGGTTGATCCATTGTCAGAGGTAAAGGGTTCAGATGTCGACAGGGAACGAGTGTGGTAAACCACGTTCATGAGACAAGGTCAATCCTGTTTATGAACGCATCATTGATTAACTGATTAAATTTCAGTATGAAACTTGGAAAAATAACGAATTGAGGTAGGTATTTGTGTACGATATTATTGTTGTATATTGTTAAAATTACACTTTTTTCATCATATAACAAAATTTCGTGTTATAAATTCTATCCTATTTTAACCTTGCAGTGCCGATCATTTTTAGGAGATTTATGAATTAAAAACATATATATTTGTTAATAAAGGATTCAAAACATTGTTTAATAAAAATAATTAACCTTAACATAATTTTATGTTGCCTTTCAGCGGAAACATAAAAACTTGGTACAAAAATTATTGTCTCACAATTAGTGTTCCCAGTCCAAGGTACCAAGTATCGAGATGGAAGTTTATAATATTGTCAATTCGGTTTTCAAATCGAGCAGCTACTAATATAATAGTATTGATATATACACAGAATAAAATAATTCGTTTACATAAAATAATTCTAAAAAATCTGTTTTTCCTTCTCCATTGATAATGTTAGCTCTGTTTTAATTAAAAAACTTCATTGCAATAATAAGGCCCCGCCTCATATTACCACTATTATCACCAGTGGTACTATGCGATTGGATACAATACAATTCAGTTACGCAAAATTACGTAATATCCTATTTATTTGGATACTTTATTTAATGGAATGCGTGTTGGTAATTGACGCTAAATGTTAGCGGTCACTAATTTAACAATGACTTATTTGGGGCTGGAATCGGTAATTTCTGAAGTGCCTTTGTTTCAATATATTCGTTTGAATTATAAGTGGGTTAAGGCCTATAGGTCAGCATTTCCATGGTTTGATGCTTAAGTATTTTGTTAAAATTAAAAAGACTTTTATTTTTTATATAAAATAAGCTAATGCTTCACAACAATCCCACCAGATGGTAAGTGGTGATGAAGTTTAAAATGTTCAACGCATTAACTTATAAAAGCCTATTTACTCTCTATTTGAAGACTCCTACATCATAAGTAGGCGGGAACAGTTTAACAACAGTAGTGACCACAATATCCCACACACGGTCGAACCTGAGCTGCTTTGTATAGGGTTTAAAGTCGTTTCGGTGTGAAGTACCGCCGCACTTTCCCAAGGTTCCCCAAATTTCCTTGTAGCCGCTTTAGCTTTTTAAATATACCAATGTTTTAGTTTTGATAATCGAGATCAAATGAATATGCCACTGACAAAACATATCGAGAGGTAAAAGGCTATTTAGTTTAACCGACATTTTGGGCGATATCGAATTATATACACATAATCTTTCGAGATTATTTTGTACGATATCGTATTGAGCGTGCGAAAAGAAAAGACCATTGATGATTGGCTTGCAACATTGTTCGATTGTTCTTTAGAAATACGTGTTTTATGATTTTTCTATATTTATCACTAGATAGTGAGAAATTGTTGGTTTTTGTATTTTCTATTTGTGTTACATTAAATCAAGAGAGTTCGAATGTAGTAAGACTGTATATATTATATTATAGAAATCCACTAAGAAAAAATGTTCTAAAATTTCAGAGCGAATGAAACTTGGGATGAAATTTTGTTTGAAGTCTGTGTCGAACTTTGGATTTAGTTGCAATTTTGTATGCTAGATTGACAATAACATTAATGTTAAACATGTTTAGCTTTTATAGAAAGCAAGGGTTAAAGTTTGTTCAGAAACCACAATAGTAAGTACATTTTATAATGTAGAATTGTAGATATTCATTAAGCAAGCGTGTTTATCACTTTAGTGTAATAGAAATTTTGAGTTTGAAACTAATTTTCCTTTCCTTATATTCAGGGAAACGGTTATTTTGTTGCTAGTACCTATTAGTATTTGGCTTGCTATCTCAGTTCCGAGGAGTGGTCTAGGTCTAGGCCTAATCTCAAATAGTAATGAATCACGAACCGCAAGTTGCATAAACTGCGAAACCAATTAGTTTCTATTATATTAATACAAAAAATTAATGTATTTGGAGAGTGTACATGGAAATTGTACGATTTAATTATCGAAGCTTTTTACTTCGTCATTCATAGCATAGTTCGTAAAGCGTCGCGTTCGTAATTTTTAGATTGCGCCAGTATACCCGTCTATTATTGTGTTGTCTTTATGGCACGTTTGAATAGGTTCTTAATATTTGCATCTCATCACTTCGTACTGCATCTCCATTTACCCTCTGGTGGGATGGTAATAAATCCAATAAAATGTAAAAAAAAGGCATCTCAATTTCTAAAATTAAGGGTTTATATTTAACGGGATTGTTAACACCATAGTTTCGTAAAGATACAAATATCTGTAAGATAGCACTGGTACTGAAATCTGTTTGCGCGTAATTTTGCGCTGTGCAAAGGTTTATTTTCTCTAGATTTAAACGGTTTTTGGTTATCTATGGTATTGTGTTGATGTTAGATAACACATCCTTTGGAGAATTGGTTTGTGATTGCGTTTTTTTAGATTATAATGCGATTTATAGTTAGGTATATTAGGATAGGAGAGTTTGAAAGTAAGGATTTTATGTACCCAAAAAAGTTATTATCCATTTTTAGCCGTTGTTTTTTCTTTTTAGGGATTGGCGTTTCTAGTTTTGATAACAAGTTAATTTTTCGCAAGAATATTAATAATAACCTACTTAAAACTTATTTTACCTCTTAACAGAATATTCATACTATCTTTTATCTTTATATTTTATCCAAGGGAATTTAGTCACTTCCCAATATAAAGTACTAGTTTAGTACAAAAGGGGCGTAATATTTATAAAATATTCTGGTAATATTAATACAATTCTTTAAAAGTTAATCATACTTCAATATATAGAGATGCGAGAGATAGTCAGTGTTAAATCCAGATTACATTTTCAGATTCCAGACTGGTCCATTTTCGTGTTGTAATTATACATTATACGAAAAATACTCAGGTTTTCGTTGAAATACAATAATAAGAATATACAAGAAAGAAAAGTATAATAATGCAATATTTATAAGATTTCAATACGGCCGGTTGTTTATGCAATGTAATTCATTACGTTAAGGTCATTGACAGAATTCGGCAAGAAATTATGCATCATATATATCATTATATGCATAAGCAAGGCTTATTGAACTGAAACTTGTTAAGACTCGGTATGTGAGAAGTATTTACTATGTGAGTGTGAGTTCTCTGGTTGGAGTTTCCTAGTTCAATTACAGATTGCACATTCATACAATCATATATATTCATTACAACGGTTGTAGCAAACTAATCAAAACTTTGTTTACTGTCCTCATAACTGAATGTAAATACAAATTTTGCCGAAACCAGTTGTTGGTGTTTGACCTATTAACTTGATTCGGATTTGAAATATTCTAGTCCAGTCCTTACCAATAAAATTCATATACAATTTTATGTGACATACATACATATGAACTTGTTTGTAGTGGATGAAAATCTCAGTTTAGAGTAAACAGAAATATTAATTTATCGCGCTAAGTGAATAAAATATTTATTTACTTGTTAAATAATCAATAAATAAATGTACATAAAGATATACAATAAAATTCATATAAATATGAAAATATTAATATAGGTTAGAAAATTAGCATTTAATATTTGCTGCTTATCGATACTAATGTTATAAAGAAGGGTGTGAATTTTGGGACTTTACTTGTAAGTGGAGGGTAACCTCCGGATCATGGCACATATTTGTAAAATTCTTTAACCATTTGAAAGGTACATTATTCCGGATGGACACAAGCCACACATACAAGATATACATACAAGATATATTGTATGTGTACATGTATTTTTACATATATAAATTAGGTAAAATTATGATAATATTCTTTTGGTTTTGCACTATTTACAGTTTAGAATGTTTTATGCCTACTTAATGTCTACAAAGATAAATAATTGTTCAAACCGAACGATGTCGAGGCGGTCCGCTAGTTACTTATAAGATTTCAATTATTACAATTAACATTTAAATTCGACGAACCTTATTCCCGTTGCGTGGTGTCTGGAAATACGGTTTGACGCCGGAATAGTGCTGTTTGGTGTGCTTTGACGCTGGCGACGTCTTCAATTTCACGTAGTCATTTGCACAGTTATACAAACATTGTGGTAACAGCAAAATCTGTTGGTTGAACAAAAAAATCTACCGAATAATAAGCGATAAAATAACTCGCGCAGTGCGGGTTCTATACTCGACCGTATTGACGAAGAGACTGACGATAGTACCGCCGATGGCACGAAGAAAGAGGGTAGAACTTAAATTAACGCATAACATTTTATTATTTTTTAGGAATGTATTGCACGAAACAAAAATAACCAATTTAAATATAACCGAACCATAAAAAAATATAAGCCTTAAACCATAAAAATATAAAAATTACTTGGAAAAACGTATATTTATGTAACATGTATTTTATATGCCTGCTTCGTCTCACAAGATCACCTTTCGTTCTTTTGACTGACATACATACATGGAGCGTTAATTAAAAATTACTGAACTACTGAAATGACTAGCCTCGTTTAAAACGATTCCTTTGTTGTGAAAGTAATGTAGGTCAACTAACCTCTGAAGTTCTGAAGCCAGTAGCAGTACCTACCTGCTCATTTTAAAATTGCAAACCGTTGTTAGGAATTAGTTCACTAGGTTCACTTCTAGCTAAGCGCCGCTGCAGTAGTTAATGAGTGCGACAATACCGGTACTGGGAAGTTAATGACTAGTTTCCATGTAGCAAAAAACGTGTCACATTCATACTTAATTTGTTGACATCTTTTTAATTGTTTACTATTAGAACACAATAAATAGTGTTTACCATTTATTAGTTCATCCTATTAACTAAATTATTATTGTAGTACAACATGATTTGCTTAATATCCCACCATTAGTTACAGTTTTATTGTAATGTAGTTTAATTTTGCTAGTATGATGTGAATGGATAAAAGATTATTAGGATCTTAATAGAAATTTTGATCGTTTTCTATGACGTTATAACCCTTTTAGAATTTTTAATAACCAAGAAATATTTTATCACTTTGTAATTGTAATTATTTCATCATACCAATAATACCTATATTACTTTTTAATTCAATTAACCTCTTACATCACTGCGCTAAACATCTGTAATATTCTGTAATAAACATTAATCTTGGTGATAGAAGTTTAAAAATAATAGAAGCAGATATCTTGTAATTTTTAATTTGCATTTGAATTATCTACATTAACGTCATAATTTTTTGTGTCCACTGTAAGTCTGTCATATTAGTGGCTGAAATGAAATTGATTAATAGTAACAGATTATGGGTCCTTAGTATTTGTACCTACAAAACGTCAAAATTACGTCAGTGGATAATAAACAGTGGTAACGGGGCTCATGTTATTATTTTGAATTAATTTGATGTCAGATCTTGTATAGCTTAGAGATTATCTCGCTTATAGATGCGAGATCAATTGTACAACATTGGGCAGGTCGCCAACGTGAACTATGCAGGAGTGCACTGCGATGCGGGGGAATTTTACGGAAATTGGGTTTAAAGCTTCGCTTCAAAATACATATTTCTATTAAAATTGTTGAGAGATTGATGACCGTGTAGCTCAGTTGATAGTGGTCGTATCTGCTGAATAAGGGACCCGGATTCGATTTGTGTTGGAGTCTTGGTTGTCATATTGTTTGTGTATGTCCATGTGTTTCATCATTTACTAGTGTTCCGCCTCGAATTCTTTCGGGTTGAACAAATATAGTAATTTATACACATATGTATATACAAAATAGCCTCCTATGTTCATTCGGAATAATGTATTTTTCAAATAGTAAAAGAATTTTTTAAGTACAAACTCACAAAATTTGCACTATTTCTTTATAATATTACTATATAAATATAGATTCGATATACTATGACTAAATATACGACAATTGGATTTAGATAATGAAATATATTTTTGATATGCTTATATGTATAGTGAGATTGGAGTACAAAAGTTGGAAAGATTCCTAGTTCTAAACTCATCTTTGTAATGAAGGTATAATGTCGCGTTATAAAAATAAACTGATATTGTTCCAGCCACTAATTTTCGATATATTGAGTTGATTAATAAGTTATTGAACAGTTTAGAATACTCAAAAAAAAAGCAATTCAAGTTACAAGAACTAAGCCTTACATCATATCCAAAGTAATTTTAAATGTTCAAATTAAAATACACACAGATTAGCTACAATTTTATGATAGTAGAAATAAATATAGTCTGACCGGTGGTGCCGATCTTGAGTGATAACAAAGTAAAAAGACGTTTGGTACAGGTAGAGTCCGCCAGTGGACTGGCGACGACTACGACTGCTTTACGACTGTTTCCGTGCTTCGGTTCACGTATCGATACGTGTTCGTCGAGCAGTCGACTGCGATCGTTATCGCTAGATAGCAGTCGTTAAGCCAGGTCGGCGTTCGGACGGTTAAAAAACGTTGACACTCAAATAACTACCAAACGCTCTACACTTTGCCAAAGTCAGTTATAATGCAATCATGGCAGCTGTCGTTGTCCTATTGCTAATAATTTTAATACGCAGAAATTCTCGCAGGTACTATTTTTCACCGAAACAATTGATAATTGATTAAAAATGCCAAAATAACTTCGAATAAAATTTGGGGACGCTTACAATATGCTTAGTTATTCTGAGCTCTCTTTCTTCATTAAGGAATCGATGTACGCCTCACTAGTTATAAGGGTACTTACTAATTTTATCTTTGTAATGCTTACAAACAATGAACACTAAAATGCACCACGCTTTTCTGAAGCGAAGAATACTATGGTTCCGCTGCTGCAGTAACAATGTGATGTGCGACGTCACCGCCTTTACTGAGATAATAATTTATGTGCTAGGTGATTATTATTAATAATTAATAATGTTCAAATACACTGTAATCTTAACTTTCATTCGGAACACGACGTAGTTCGAATTTTAGCTTACTGTCAGGCGGTCTTCATTGATTAGAGAATGATTACTTATTCTTGAACGCAATAATGTCCAGACCTATAGCAACATAATTGGGTTTTAATATTATCAGAATACTCATTACTGCGTGATAATATTAAAATGCTTATAGCACTTGATAATTACATTATCATTTCCAGTTGATTTTGCGGATAATTTGTAGTGTCGTCTTGTTTGTGTGGCTATTTCCGTGTTAAATTATGGTAAGTTATAAAATAAAAATAAAAACATATGCTTTTTTTTACATCTAAGCAAGTAAGTTTAGTGAATTGAGTTTAAGTATGCTAGTGAGCTAATTATACTGTTAGGTTTTATTAGCTTAAAGCTAGTAATTCTAATTTATTTATCTATTTACTTAAATTGAAATTTTACTAAAAGAAACTTTCATTATAGTAGTGTAAATATTAGGTAATGAATTAATAATATAATATTATTAATAATCTAAATTGTTAGAGGTTAAGTAAGTGTGAACGATGAAATTATTATTACAGAATGAAATACCTGCCTAATAGAAAACTCCATCCACTCAACAAAAGTAGAGACTATCATTGCGTTAAGATCCAATAAATTTACGCTTGACGCCTGGCGCCGCCAGTGAAATATAGTTGGCTCTAATGGATTGTTAAGAGCAACTTATTACTGAATAACTATTTAAAGTGTGAAATAATTACAAGAAAATCATAGCTAGGTGCAGCCATGTGGCACTAATCCATTAATTGTAATCTAGAACGCGCGAGCGTTACGTTACTTTAAACATGGTACATACGGTTCGCGATCATTGTCAACGTAATATAATCCTTATGGACTGTATATTGTATCTTTTATACCGGAAAGACTTACCTAGCAGGTAAATATATAAACTATGTTAATAAATATTCTACCATTTACTCGCGTAAGTGTCAACGATTACTGAATCGATAATTGGATATTTTAACATCGAGCTGACAAATATTGAGAAAACTACGTTTTCTATCTAATATTGATGACGCAAATTTTCCACTGTGTTCACCACAAGTTAACTACGTGACGTGAGTTCAACTTGTTTTCGATTAATTATGTGTGTTCAAATATCCAATTTTTGCTTTTGTTTCTAGTAAGTGCATATTTATGTATATCAAAATTGCCAACCCGGTGGTTCTCTACTTCCGTCTTAGCTTCTAGCTTGCTACTCTTAGTACAACTTAGACAAAAAAGTATAATAACAGCATAATTGACTGTCCGTTAGACCGCTCGAATGTCGCTAAATTCTGTAAAGAATCATCATCAAATTCTAATTGCATCTTTAGAAGCGACAT
>PDGT01000073.1:1083838-1152527 GCA_003671415.1 Megathymus violae
CAGCTAGTGTTATTATAAACTTGACATTTTTCTTATTGGTGGCATGCGCCATAGATATAAAAATGTCAAACACATG
Source organism: Megathymus violae (assembly GCA_003671415.1). Taxonomy (NCBI): domain Eukaryota; kingdom Metazoa; phylum Arthropoda; class Insecta; order Lepidoptera; family Hesperiidae; genus Megathymus; species Megathymus violae. The sequence continues at coordinate 1,083,915 of PDGT01000073.1, forward strand.
ACCTTACATATTTTCCGTACTTTTCGTTTCCGCGTGTCGGAATGAGGGAAGGTGCTTATTATTAAATGACCAAGGAGCATTATGTACCATTTATCATACTATAGATTTTACCTCCCAATGCGATTAACATTCCAGTAATTCATATAATGATGAATGGGTAAATATAATGAGAATATTATGCATAGAAGTTTGTTATAGTTTGGTAATGGCTTTGTTTATAATATTTTCTACGTAACCTGTGCGTTAAATTTGTCAAATATTGTCTACTCTTAATGGCTTAAGGTACGATTTAATGGATGTTGGCTACCATCAAAGAAGAACTAAGAGAACTTTTCGATTTGATTATCATCACGCTAGTGTATATGAATATACGATGATGGTCGAGAAATTCATCTGATAAAATAGACATACTATACGTGGTATTTTTTTTAACATCTGTACTAGTTATCTATCTTGTTCTTCCATCTTTCAAATTTCATCGGTCTTGTAGTTAAAACGGCAACCAAAAACCATGATATTACCCATAAACCTTCCGATAACAATAGTCTATCGGGACGTGCTGTTTACAATGCTAACAGTGTTAGAGGAGGTCTGTTAGCAAAATAAATCAGTATGCAGTGTCGGTGTACAGTAAACATTGACAAGGTTACACTGTACGAGAACTATAGTCTTGAACGTAAACAATGATCTTTCTAGACATGATTATATATGTACAGGGATATATTCTGGGTTGTAAGTATACAAAGACTTTCTTGACAACGCGTGCTTAGAAGTAATAGTTACTTTTCATCTGTGTGACTAGTAGCTAACGGGTATGCAGTCCACCTGGTATTTAGTGACCAATGAGCTTGCGGTAAACTGTAACGAATCGGCTCATCAGCGTCCGCCTTGGTTAACAACGCGTTTGAATAATAAAAAGTATTAATGTCAACAATATTTTTAATTCTGTTTATTTCTAAGTCTTAGAAGAAAATGTGGCAAGAAACTCCAAACGATAATATTTTCTTCTTACAGTTACAAAAAGCGCTCTTAGCTCTAAAATAGTCATTATTGTCTGATGGATTTTTTTTATATACTATAATAGATCTACCTATGAATGTGGTACTAGTTTACTGAAAATAAAACTAGGCACATTCGATTCAGTTTTAGTCCTGCTCTTAAAATTGTGAATGTTAGTAGGTAGGTTCTTTACCTGGCTGTTAAGTTACCAATTATGTTCCAAAATCACAGTGAAATTGTAAAAATCGAAAAGAACATCAACATCGTTGGTTATTTTTGTTTGTCACTAGTTATGTTCTAAGATCATCAATTTTTGTACATGTTTTGATCTCGTATGTATGTCTCTTTGATTATTAATTTCATGTGAATTGAAGTTCTTTTTAAAATGTTTATATTTGCTGTTATTTGTACGTACATTAGTAAATGGTGTATTGTAAATATTGACACTTAAGATGGAGATTATTTACCACTGGTTGGATAGGCTTAGGTAATATTAATACGTTGTATATTTTATTAATCTTCTGGCAGTTTGTCATTTCCACTTTAAATCACTAAGATTAATTAGCCAGTTTTAATAGTTCAGTATTAGTATCTTTTTTAAAAAACATCCCCTATCCTATGAAAACCCATTTTAGTGTCATAATGGATAAAATATCATATCGTTTTTGAATTTACAGACAGACAAGTTAATTAGGGTATACTTGACTGTTCAATACTTATTACTGCCATTCTAATTTATAAATTATTCTAATATATATAAATTAATATTGGATAAGAAAATTGCACATGACTTAAGAAATATAATATAATGAAATGTAAACTTTTGATCGTTTATTTCACACGGATAATGTTTCTATCTTCAAGGTATTTTTGTCGTCAGCACATGCTGATGAGTTACCGAGTAGTTTGTAAACAATTCCTCATACAAGTTTTCCGCTGGCTCAATCGCTGGTGACGAATTTGGGGAAGTTATTTTAGGCAACAAAAATAAAATGTTGTAAATAAACGTAAATTAGCCAAGGGTTTTTGAATTATTTTGTTAATCTAATTTGCTGAGCTATAGCGATATAATTGGAATCGCCCATTTTGAATCTCGACTTTAATTCTAATGAATGATACTCATTGATATACTCGTAGTATTTTTATTACTATCATTTCAACGGATATATATTATACGTATATTATAACGTATATTAGGTTCCCAAATTCTTATCGCCTCTGTTATTCTACTTTAACCATCACTTTTGTAACTTTGTACGGATTGCACATTTTTTTGTTGTATCAGTATTATTATTAATATCAGTTTATAGTGTTGTGTGTGTGGTAAGCAAGAAAGTTTAAAAAGTTTCGGATACTAAATGTATATTGCCATACAGTAACAGGGACGCCACGTTTCTGAACATTTATACAAGAGACCCGCCGTTGCTTTATTCCAGAAATAAAGTCTTTACGATTAAAAATCGTACCCGCATCAAAACCTTGTTACTATTTTGTATAAAGCGGCTCATGTTTACACTGTATTATTTTTTTAAACTGGAAATACATTCATTTATAGCAATCGTTTCAAAACCATCTTATTTATTTACTACTCTTAATAGAACTTCGATGATCACTTTTTCCTTGGTAACGGATGCAGTTCCGGGATACGCAGAATCTATCATAGAAGTTGAGCTATAATGCAAGATAACAAACATGCTAAATTTTAGTATCTGTTTAGTAGGGGTCGAGTGATATGGTCACGGACGTAAAAATTCAAAACATATTCAAGCTTCATTAAGTACCTAAGGTAAAGCTCTCACCGGGTATATTATAGATTAAAGAACTGAATAAGCATATAAAATTGCATATACACGTGGATGAAGAGTTGTGAATAATGAAGTTTATAACTACGAAGTTGTATTAAACACTTAAATAAAAGAATTATAAGTCTTTTTCACATCATTCATCTCAAAGTTATATTACATTGCGTGGTTGGTCTATTATTAATTATAATTTCTGCAGTAATGTATGAAGTGCACCACGGAATTGCTCACCACGCTCGTGCAAGACCGCAAATTATTTTCCTGGAAGTCGCTCTTATAACGGTGTATATAATGTACCTAAGTGTTCAATATCATTCAATGTTATGAACAATACTTGGTCGTGACTTCTTTAATCGTAATAATAATAGATGTTAAAGTAACAAATCTAAAGTGCTCATAGCCCGTCGGCTTGGGTCGATTTAAAGATCTAAAACTACCTTACACTTATAGATAGCATCTGCATTTTTCTGGGGTTTTGTCGTTCTGTAAATCAGAAATATATATAATAATTCATAACTTTTTTATTTATGGACGGATTGCAATGAAACAAACTTTAAGTTTTAAGTGATGCTTATTGCAATACATTATAGAAAATCAGAACAAAATCGGTTATGCCGTTTCTGAGATTAGCGGGAACAAACAGACAAACAGACAAAAATTCTAACAACTGTTGTTTTGGGTTCTATTGCGTTAATAAAAGTCCCTAATAATATTTTTTGTCATATATCGTTCATGGACAGAAATGGATTAGTTAGAATTTTATTGTTAGTATAGATATAATGTACACACCTAAATGTATATGTACATATGTATAATAAAATAATACATTCATAATAATAAAATACTAATTATTATTATAATTTTTTTTATTTATATAACTGAAATATGATGTGTAGTAGGTCAGATTTTAATTCCCTCTTTATAATCTGAAGTTACCAGCAGATCTTCTAGTCCCTTTGGGGGTGGCGTTTTATGGTATACTTGTTTGTTATATTGCTGTTTAATTTTTTTACAACCTTAATTTATTTAATTCTAAAAATCAGGTCCAAGAGATAGGCCAGGTAATGTGTCGTAGATATGATGGTAGCTGCGGGTAGATTGATAATTAGTATTACGTGGGGATTGTGCGTACAGTAACTACAAAAGATAATGATGATGTATTGTTTTGCTCTTTGTTTGGTGTTTGTACTAGTAATTATTAAGCACGTGATCAGTTTCATTAAGCTTTATCGTAGCGTTTAACAGAGACATTAAATGTCTATAATTTGCTCACAATAGCTTGGAATATTTTATGTAGATTGTCATTAACAAGAAGTAATAACACGTTTATTACACGTATTGAGATGTTTACGATAAGTGACGATAAAATTCGGTCAAATCTTCCGTAACAACCGTAGACGCAATAAAATGATTCATGCACTAATTTCGTAAATTCACGATACGGTAATTAAATCTTCCTAAAGATATCGTTAAGCCTATATTTGTGAATGAAATAAAAACTTTAAAAGGGAACAAAGAGTTTTTCGATAATGCTTAATCAACTTTCTTATTCCTGTAATCAGTTAAGCCAATTTTTTTTATTTCGACTTATTTCAATTCCTATCTAATCGTTTCATCTACAATGAATATACTTCTAATAATATTTAATACATTGTGCAAGTATTATTCCATTATTCCAATCGAGTTGCCAATTGTTTTCCTTGTTGACTGTCGATATTACATTTTCTTGTAAACTATATGGACTCTTTAAGATATTACATTTCAGGGTATAATATTTAAGATGCCAAGAGTATTCCGAAGCTATAAATTACAAAACTAGTGTGTAGAACAGCTAGTAGCTTCTATCTATCCAGATAATATAGATTCCGATAAAAACCTTGTTTGATCGTCGCGAACTCAGATCAGTAGCGTCCTCCATCATCCACACGATGCTGTGACAAGTCGTGTCATGAGTAGAATGAAAAAAAAAAGACAGTTAATATTGCAACTTTGTTTTAGACTGAAAGCGAGACATCATGCGAAGAGGCAGCGCGACTGACTGCGGAGGGGGCTGCAGACGCGGACGACGACGAGGCCTACGACTACGGAGCTCTCCCCCCACCTCCCGATGGTGGCTACGGATGGGTGGTGGTCTTCGCTTCCTTCATGTGCAACCTAGTCGTCGACGGCATCGCATACACTTTCGGCATATTCCTCCCTGAGCTGGTCACGTTCTTTGGCGAGGGGAAAGGCACGGTCGCATGGGTTGGAAGTTTGCTATCGGGTGTTTATCTCGCGGCTGGTGAGTATGTGGAACTATATGAAAAACTTTAAGTGTATATCGGGCGATGTGAGGGGAGAATCCATCATCTTTAAGCCCTTCGTATCTAGAGGCAACGGTACTGGACTTTTCCTCTCTTAAGCTCTGGTCACTTTGAATATCACTAGATTTCGTACTACCTAATTTCAATACGACGTACCTTGTGTATGATGATAAGTTTTTTATCTTTCTGGCATACTCAATCGCAATTTTATTGTCTTTTGGTTAATACGATGGAGAGCCAGTTAAAGATCTGGTTCATCATTTCCTTCTTGAGCTGCTACGAGTCTGAACTGCCTTTGGTGTTGCGGATGTCAACGTATTACGATGACTTAGCAACAAGTAGCTCTTTTATCAGCTATTAATATAAAATACCTACCATATGGTACAAAAGAGTCTTCCTTCGATTCCAGTTGGGTTGGACTGATGGTCTAAACATACTTGGATGTTAGACTTATAGTTTGGCTTTAAGGGTGAATTGAAGGCGTTGACCGATGGGGTCGGATGCATGAATGAATGGATTATTATAGGAAAATTTTTGTTCGAAAGTTGCAAATGACAGATCTACCCGATGCACTTGGATAGTTTTGCGAAAATAAAACAAAATTCTTTTTTTGAACTTTTTTTATCAATTTTTCTTTCTGAAATCTCCATCAGCATAGAAACTATAATCAGGTGATTAAACGATATTATCGAAACTACTTTACCAGTCCGCTTCAGACACCTTTACTACAGCCCGTTACGATGCTTCTAGCACATCTGTCTGTGAGAGCTGTATGCCATTGTGTTGATTTTTTTAACGAAAAAAATAGAGACCCAAAAGTTTAACTGTTTTTGCTGTCTCAGAGCAGTGAGCACTGCTGGAAAGCATTTGGTTGTGTACCATGTTGCACTAATCTATCCCAATTTCTCAATAGATTTAATTTTATAAAGGAATTGACTTCAAATACCCCTTCATAGTGGATTCTCTAAAGTTAGTTAAAAACCAATAATTGATCAATTGCGTCGTTTAGAAGAAAAAAGACAGAAACATAGATATAGATTCAGAAATATTGACTTTGTATATTATGATTAAACATATAATAAATATATAATATAAATAAAATTATTTATAATTAAAATTACATTCAATTACCTACGCATAACCTATACTAATACATAAAATTGGAGTGTCTGTTTGTAATATTGAAATAACAGCTATTTACGACGTACATATGAATGTATATACGATAGATATACGAAAATAACATTTTTTACAATTTTTGTCTGTCTATCTTTTTGTTCCGGCAAATCTCTGAAACGGCCGAACCGATTTTGACGGGACTTTCACTGGCAGGTAGCTGATGTAATAAGGAGTTACTTAGGTTATTTTTATTTCGACCAAATAATTTTTTTGTTAAGTTCCACGCGGACAAAGTCGCGGGCACAGCAAGTCGATAATAAAAATACAAGGAATTTAAATGAAACTTAGAGAAACTTCATCTTTCCGGTACTTAATTGACACGACATTACTAATATCCTAATTTGGATCACATTGCTACTGTCCGATGCATTATTCACATCCCCACGATGACATCGTTCAATTTCATCTGTATTATGCAACATCCTGTACACATGCTGGTAATTATCTGTATCAGAAATATCATGATTAATTTTAATGTGCTCAAAAGTAATTATAGCTATCTAATCTTTTTTATCAGAACATTAAACCCCTGTTTCTATTCGGCGACCTAATCCACATATTTTCGGCACGTTTGATAAGTTCTTGTTTGTTACTGTGCAATATAGCACAAGTTTATTTTATAGTATCTTGTAATGTTCAAAGTTCATAACGGACGTTAGCTGGCACGTTCTATATTATTTATCATATCAGATATTTACATTATAATGATAGTACATTGTATCCATTTGTCTACATTGTTATTGACCTATTTGTGAAAGTACAAAAGATTATGATCAAGTATGTTTATCTTACAGTTAACTAATACACTCATGCAATATCATGTGTTTCTGTCTTAGCCATACCTTTATTTGATTTTCGTGTTATTTAGTTCATGAAACTATTATGGTAAAATTTTGTCGAGCGTTAAGTAAAATGCGTTGCGACTTTTTTTGCACCTACCTTGCGCATCTTTTACTTTAAACTCATGTATGTGTGTATAATTGTGTACAACACGTAAGTACGCTGTATAATATATATATATATATATATATATAATAATAATGTACGTACAGAGACAATATATGTTGTTGACGACCCCATAGCCCAGTTGGTAGTGACCCTGCCTGTCGAGCGAGGGGTCGCGGGCTCGATTCCCGGCCGGGGCAGACATTTATGTGACAGATAAATGTTTGTTCTCGGGTCATGGGTGTTCGTGATGTCATATCTATGTATGTCCATAACACCCGCAACACAGGGAATCCTAGTTTGGGGGTGTGAGTGTGCAAACGTTTATTTATTTATTTATATATTACTCAAAGACATTTGTACTTCAGGAGTAACTTCCAGTCGCGCATCAAAGCTAACACACGCACACTTAATTTTTTACTTTTTGTTTGTTAATTTCATTGTTATTCTTATTTTTTTGTTAAGCAATTTATAATATTCTGTAAGTGCTGTAAATTATGTAAATAAATGTTCATTCTATCCTTCTAAGATGAAAACAAAGTCGCAATTTTATTCTCACTGACAGCGCACTTAGATCTTTAAAACTAAGCAACAGATTTTATTTATAGTTCTTTTATTAGTGAATATTATCAATTTATGTGGCGTTAATCACATGCAATATGTATTATATAAGTATTTATTTATTGTTATATTCATTGGGCGATCATTACTTAAAACGGGCTAGGAGAGTAGAGACAATTATTATATTTTTAATTTAATAACTCGTCACACGATATATGTATCCGTGGATTTGTTGTTACTATTAGTCCAGGGTGTACAGGAATGTATGTATATAATACTAACATTTTGTTAATTAAGTAAATGCAACCAGCATTATCGCTAAACAATTGTGCCAGTCCCAACATCGACGAATGTTAATTTAGAACTCATATTGATTGATATACATTCCATCTGTCAATAAATTCTCAGCCTAGTTTTGTTGTCGACTTATTCTACTCCTAACCTAAATAAAGGTTAGTTCACTTCTCTAATCTACACTTGCCCGAGTCGGTGTTCCCGGTTACTTACGATGTGGGAGTCTTCAAGAGGAGAGTGAATAGGCGTTAGTGCGTTCACCATTTAATACTTCATCACCACTTACCATCAGGTGGGATAGTTGTCAAGCATTAACTTGTTTTATGTAAAAAAGAAAAATTGTGTATTGGAAGAGTAATCTCTGGAACACGTCACCTTTTTGAAAATTTCATATACTATTTAAATGATACATTATTCCAGATGGACATAGGCATGTAATATATGTATACACTCATATGAATTGCTTAGAGTTTTGATAATATTCACTTTGTTTTATACAATTTAGATATTAATATGGAATAGACCTATGCAATATCTGCTAGTTAGTTCATTACTCAACGCGAACGAAGTCGGGCGGAATCAATAATAATATGTAGGCGTGTTGAAGCTTACATTCGCTCACCTCAACGTAACATTATCAGAAGATAATTACACTTTTATCAGTTGTAATTAATAAGAATGTCAGTTGATTGTGGCTTTTAGCGGGGATTATAAATACGACTTACTTATGAAATACAGCGGCGTGTTTGTAGGATTTAAAATGTTATCTTTCATAGCTCTATTTTCTGAAATATCGATAACTTGTTGTATTAATAATATAATTGACTCGCATTATAATAATATTTAGTACAATAGTGCGTTACATTCTAGGTGTAATTAAGAAGTGCTGAAAACTCTAAAAACTATTCCGTTAAGTAATTTTATGTCACAAAAACAAATTGAGAGTGCAATCAAGGAAAATTTGCTGTAAAAATATTGATGACTTTAAGAGTAAACGTGTGTGGATAATTTGATTCCTTGACCTGAATAACCAGTATTCAAATTATACCTTGAGAGGTACTAAAAGACTGGCTTGCATTTAGGTTACTCTGTATTAAGGCAACTCTAATTATATGTTTGTAACTTGTAATGACTTCAAGTAAATTCAAATTAGGAGTGTATCTGTTAGAAAAAACTTAGATTGAAATAAAAAAATGTTTAAATCATCACGCCCATGCACTGGGATTCCCTGTGTTACGGGTGGCATGGATATATATATATATATACTGGGATTCTCTGCGTTACGGGTGGCATGAGACATCATAAACAATCATGAACCCGATGACAAATATTTTTCATAAGTGTCTGCCCCAGTTGGGTATCGAATCCGGTACGCTTCGCTCACAATCACTACCAACTGAACTACGAGGACAGCAAATAGTTCGAGAAAAATAATTATTCGATAAAGATATTAACTTGACTTACATAATACTAATTCAAAATTGGTTTGTAAGTAATACTCGTAGATTAACAGATAGACAAAAATTTCTTCAGTTAGGCATATACTACATATTAGGCTTTTTTATGGGACACGGTAAAATTTGGACGATTTGATAAAATCGATTTGATTTAAAAATGTTAAAGATATCTAGTATGTGTTTGTTCAATCGATCTTAATATAAGTATATTTTATACGAGAAGCTTTTATCGTTTCTATAGCGTGTTTATTTCGTTGATCATAATTGGAATATTTTAACCTCAGTAGATATTTTAACTGATGTCTGTAATAAGAATTATCGTCAATCAATTCTAATGTTAATAGTAGTAGAATCATCTCGTTACATATTACATTTTTAACCTAAGTAAAAATCATCAAATCAAATCAAAAAATCACTGAAACCTAAAGCTATCTGAAACCAAGTCCGTATTAAATGCATTGATGCTATTGTGGACTCCGATAGTGTTAATATGATTCCGACGCTTAAAAAGCCACCTACTTCCTTATATATACATATATACCACAGCAGGTGCGAAGATGGTGAGCATATCCTAACGAACTTCGTCAGGTCCATCGTGTAGGGCGTGATACGTGAGACGGGGAAGAGCAATCAGGGCATAGACATTGTATAACTATAAAGATTATCCGCACTGTAATTACTTGACTTGTTATTATATTATATTGTGTCATATGATAACCCTGCCGAAATTACACAATGTCTAACATCAAAGCCACTGGAATGACTACAACTTACTCTGTGCAACTGTAACAACAATTTTGTTATAAACAAATATTGGAAAATATTTTTGTCGGTTAGATTAATAGGATAGATTGCAATTAGTAGATTGTACATAATCTTCATCGGTTAAATGAATATGTGCTTAGTTCGATTAATGGTAACAGAGGTACTACTTTAATCTACCCTCGGTTCCTTAATTTTATTATAAGCCTAATGTGTTCTTTATGCGCGGATACAGGTCCCGTGGTATCGGCGCTGTGCAATAAATATGGCTGCCGGGCAGTGTGTGTGGCAGGATCGCTCGTCGCGACGGCCGCCTTCGTGCTGTCCACCTTCAGTAAAAGCGTCACCATGATGATGGTAACCTACGGGTTGATTGGAGGTAAGATTTATCAGTCACATGTATACCGAAAAATATGATTTAATCTTATCTAGCAACTGTTTTGTTATGTTCGATATCGGCTCGACATTAATATGAAATGTTTCATAGATCAAAAGTGATACTTACACCTAAGAACAACCTTAAATTTCTATCCGAAAAATTAAAGAGCGCGTTTCAAATTTAATTCAAACTCTAACAGATTATTTGGAATTTTCATTCAAAACATCGTACAGTGGTTTTGTAACTGAATATATATTTTAGGGTAGGAAATATGAAAGTTTTAATGAAAATGGCTTGGCACAGTTTTTCTCAAACTACATATCCACCATGGTCTTGTTATTTTTATACTATCTACATACTCGTACTTCGTGACCCATTAATTAATTTAACCTTGCATGACAATACGCAAAATTATTTTTGATCGTTAAGATATCGAACAATAACGTTATAAGTACAGTGTAGTACACCTTGGTTTTAGTAGTGTGGTGTGTAGAAGTAGTGTTAGTCAGTGAATGTGACGAAAACTCGACGTCGTCGCCGTCTCGCCCGCCGTCCCGATCTTTGTCCTAATTCATTTACAAGTGTATGTATGTCAAGTTTTTTCAAATCAAATACGCAAATACTTTGTTTAATACTGCGACCTGCTATTTTATTTTCGTGATTACATAACAACAATATCCTCTTTATTATACATCCAAAACAATATATGGAAACATTTTGATACAATATTTTTTAGTACGACAGGCAGTCTTATCACTTAAGTAATTGGCGATCTCTTCCAGACAACCGCTGTGGCACAGTAAATTAAGTAATGAAACAGAATAGGGGTGCATAGTAATGTTTTTTTTTTAAATTGTTTTACTTTGCCAGCAGCTAGTGTAATTGGAAAGGTTATCAGAGTGACAATTGATTAAAGAAACGATGTAGTGGTGTTATATTAAAGTAGATATTGGAAAACGAATGGTGATCAAAGCGAGAGATAATGTCGGATTGTAACTAGTAAGGAGTTTCGAAGCCGCAAAACTGCTAAACGGAAGTATAGAAAAGTGAAGAGTAGGAAGGAACTAAGAGAAAAAGATTTTCATTAGAGTGTACATATCGATCAAGATGACAAATAAATTTGAATTGAAATCGTTATTTTAAGTATTTACTAGTATTTGGATTAAACAGGACGCAGTACAAAGCAGATATAATATGACAAGTCCGACGAAGACGAATTGGGAGCTACTTCAGCTTAGTTCGATGCTCAGAAATATGATCAATTTCCTACGCTACAAGTTGGAAACATGTTTGTTTATTGAAACAGGTGCAGAAAAGGAGTCGAAACTTTCCTCTGACTTCTTTTTAACTATCCTTTGAACATAATGTCCATACTAACTTTTATGTCATTCGATAAATTTTATAGGATTTAATGTAGTTACTAACAAATTTGATTTTCATAAATCGAATGATTTACTTTTTTTTTCCAAAGTAATTCAAAAAGTTCAGTAGAGCTGGATCAGCTTAATATTGTTATAAAACGAAATAAAAACACATTATGTATATTAACAATGAAAAAAAACTATATGAACACAATATTATACTTATAAGAGAATATGATGTTTATCAAACTTGTAAAATAATTATAAATCGTTCACACCCTTTAAAAGCTTTAACTTATCTGATCACGCAGTAGAAGTGCATGAAGTATTATAAAAGTAGATTGTATTCAATCATGCATAAGAATGAACGGAATCCTTGAACTTTGATGTTTCTATGAGACTTACACACCATTCTTAGCTGAAACTAGCGGACAACTGGCCTGCATCCAGGAGCACGAGTACGTAGCTAACTTTATTTAGTCACTACTCATTAAAATGCGTTCCTAATGCCGACTGCCAATTTGACGTGGTGTCATTTTACTTCCACGAACCGATATTTGCTAGTTATGTAACTCTATTAATACAGATCGGTAACGCCCATGTTTAATTGTTTATGTAATTAGTACACGCCCCCATTTTCACGTGTGGATTGTTGATTTTTAAGTATCTGCCAGTAGATTTGTACGTCAGACTCGTTTTTAACATTTGGATCGTTTGGTTTTCTGTTTCGTTATGTTTCCTGTGAACAATTTAATTGACATATGACGTATTTGTTCCAATAAGCGTTGCTTTTAACATATGTGATTTGTACGTGTATGGTATATAATCTTTACTGTCATATAAATTAATATAAAACTTAATATAACATTTCACCCACCACCTCAATTTTCTGAAATAATATTTTTTAACAACTGAGTAAGAATATTAAAAAAAAAGTGAAACTCTTAATTCCTTAGTGTTTTTATCTAGATTTTTTTATATGCTTTTCCTATCGTCATTCTTTTTCGCTTTTTCTTTAAAATCTAGTAACGTTCGTTTGTTTGCCGAGAAGATATAATATTATACTATGTAACACGGTTTTTGATATTCATTTATAATTATATGTAGTTACACTACCAATAATAAATAATTATGTAAAATAACAAGGATATTAATCAAATCGTAGACGAAGGGCCGCCGGCCGGCCGGGAAAGAACGTGACTGTTATATAAATTCACGTTGCCGCCAGCGGCCTTGGCACGTTGGCAGCGGCGCAGCTCTACACAGCCCAACGTCTCACGGGACGCTCGGAATATCCTTCCGAGGAAGCTTTTATTTTACATGTGAACGAATCTGTGACTTGTGCACTAGTATCGTTCTGCTTTGATTGAATTTTACTGGTACGGAATAGACCAATGTCGTCATCACGAGTGGTATAACTATTTTACTGATGGCGTTGCGTCTCCTCTTCTAATGAATGTCGAGCCCTATTGACAGACGTCACGTGTCCTCGATAACGTTATGAAAAAATGTAGGTTTCCTAAAGTTGTTTTCAGTCTCCGAAGCAAGTAAAAATTAATTTCCTTTGCGGTACATACATAGTCATAACACTGAAATATTTTTAATGTAAGATTAAAGTCAGACTCCACCAGTACGAGAGATCGATTGTCAAATCACTGAGCTATGAACGTGTTAACAATTTCATTATTATCCAGCGTTTGTTCTAACCTTGGCACGATGGCACCGATGATGTGTTGGTGACATCGTTTCGTCGGAGCTTTTCTTGCGTCTAAATGGTGTGATGGTCGTTTAATGGCGTTGCTATATTTAATGTATTGTTCGGTCTCTGCTTGCTATCTTCCTTACAAATTTTCGATAGAGTATTATGATCATTGCAACTTATAATTGTATTTAATTATGTTTTAATTTTGATTGTATTTGAATGTATTTTATAATATTCGTTATAGTGTCGTGACACTTTGGAAAGACTCGAAAAATTAGTTCATATTTACACGATATATATTTTGTTACGTCGAGGCGATCGTTTATATTTGAAGACGTTGATAGCTATAGTGGCGATTCGACAACTTTTTCTTTTAGTATAATTCTTCTTGTTATGAATACCTACATTCCTTCACAAATTAACAAAACAGGTCATTCTTATCCAATGATAATTAAGTAAATTTCGACCTACGAAATCACTGTATAAAACTCAACGGATAAGTGATTTATCATTCACATCACACATGTTGCAACAGTATTTTTTAGTTTATATTGCAACGCAGGGTTTTTCAACCAATTGTGATAGACCTCACAGCTACTGTCTCGCGTGTAGAGCCTGTGTTGTCGTTGGCCCAGTTTAAATTTGTGTCATCATTAACATAGCCGACTGAACTAAAATGCGACAGCAACGTTAAATGTTATGTTGACTATTCGAAAGGCTGGCTTGCAGTTTTGTTAATGGCTGTAAATAACGTCACTTGAATTGCTTTGTTAAGGATTTTTTAATATCACTAGTTATGGAGTTTCATCCATACTCAGTGATAGTAGTGAAAAGTAGGAAACGATGGTTCGCTAAAATTAAATGTAAAAAAAAAAAGAAAAAATTAACAAACGTGTGTGTGTGTTCGGTTTTAAGGTTTAATAGAGAATAAATCATAGATAAATGAAACGTTGATGCGCAGAATATAGGTTGTTTTAATTATAAATACATTTTTATCTAGTTAATTAGAAAAATTATTGCAACTTATTTTAATGTTTTTAATTTTGAACAAATCCATGTTTATGAATAGTTCAAATTTTGTTTACTTCATAACTTTATGACTCACAGAGCATTTGTAATGCATGAACAAGTTTATTATTTACATTAATTAGTTAGATGGATATATAAAGTTGTCTCTATAAATCTACTCGTTCCATATTTGGTTGATGCTTTAATTGTGCTTTCAATTATTCGTAGATTTTTATAATGTTTTAAGTTACATTTTAATAAAGAAAAAAAATACCGAATTTAGTCTTATGGTACAATATTTTAGTGTTACATTTTTTTAAATAATTGTTTGATTGTTATTTTTCTTGTAAGTTCCAATATAAAAGTTATCATTGTAAATGTTTCGAAAATTATTTGTTATCTGATAAAGGCGAAAGTTCTCAAAATAAAAGATTTCATTTAACCTGTCTTTTGTTCAGTCGAAGCATTGAAATGTCGGCAACGAACCGTGTGTGAAATTGGACATTTGCCAGCGACCCGTAATATAAGCAAAACTGTTGAAACGGCAATTTTGTTTGTACAATGATTATAAGCTTTTCCTTCGACAATGGTGAAAATGTTGAGAATTTCCGGATATACAACTTGCTCACCCTCAATAATAAACCCTTTGTATACGTTGAAAAACTATAGGCTTGTCCAATTGTAACCTTCCTTTTTTAATATAAAACACCGGACCAACTAAGTTTATTAGGTAGAGTACTCTTGTAGAATCATTGACGAGCTTTGTAATCCTTTCGACCTATTACGGCAGGCCCATTTCCAGCAATAATTCTTCATATGGACGGATGTTCTTCGCTTGATTCATAATATTATAGTCTCCCCCTCTTCTTGGTCGTGTCTGCTCCGATAGTCCCGTAAAAAAAATAACCTTATTGCACAAACTTTCATGTGGCTTTTACCGTTATAATAAAATCGGGTAACAATTGTTGCCGGTGTTACGTTAGGATTATGTTTACTGAAACAAAGGGTCGTAGAACACTAATAGTAAAATAAAAATTAAAACATTATTTTATTCATTATTGTTAAGAACAAGAATTTTTGTAATTTTGCAATGAAAAGCTATAATGTATATATGCATTCAGTTCTATTTTTCTGTAGCATTTTTGATCTTGTTACTAGTATATGCATGTAACTTCAGCTGTGTGCAGGTAATAATAGCTATTATGGCCAAAAAATCCAACTATAGTTGAAGAAAACACAAATTCGTTTTTACACAATCAGCTTATCTATTTTCTTTCCTTATTAGGTACTACGAGTTACTCGTTCGGCTGTTTTGACCATCAAAAATTGACAAAGTTCACCTTTTTTGTTTCGAATACCCGCGAATATTTTTATAAAGCATTATTGCGAACACCAAAATATATATGCATTTTCCAATTGTATTATCGCTAACAATAGCTGCTATTGAAACTATTAAAAACAAATTATCTAATCTTATATCACCCAGCTTGTTGTTTAGTATGTATTTATTTCGAAAGTCGTAAAATTTTATTTCGTACGGCTATCTTTTGTATTAAAAGTAAATATGTGTAGATTATACAGTGAACGTAATAATGTCCACTAGTAGATAATGCCAAAGACTTCATTCACAGGACTTAAGTAGTAGAGGAAATTTATTATATGATTATGTGACAACAGTGTTACAACGGTAGAAATGTGACTCCGGTCCGTTTATCATATTTTTTTTGGTTTTTAAATAGACAAATGAGCGGACGAGCCATCAGATGGTAAGTGGTCACCAACGGTTATGGACGTTATCAACACCGCCAGGAAATGAGAAGAAAGTAAGAAACAAAGTACTGGCTCTCAAGTCCTGAGCCGGAACACGACCAGTCCTTTGTCGGTTGACTCAAGCAGGAGGGTGGTAGCTAGCCAGGTAGGCTTCACGGAAAGATAGTATACCAATAATAATATTAATGACTTAATAATAATTCTGACGATATAATCCTTACGCGAAGCCCTACCACAAGCAGGCTGGCTTCTGTCGCATCTTATGTACAGGTTCTGCCAGCATGGGATTGGGTGGAATATACTAGACTGCCCCAATACGGCTATATACATATGTGAATGTTGGATTATTTGGCGTTCATTAATCGGTTTAGGATCTTTGCGTTCAAGTGAGAATAACAGACAAAAAAGAATTAGAAATATAATTGAGTTAAAAACGTCTCGGCAATTATTTTATGTGTAAGTAAGTGTTTTTCAACAGTTTACTCAAGTTTTATAACAGTATTAGCTTCAGTAGTAATGTTGTAAGCCATTTCTATCTTTGCCGGTGAAGCGTTGATGATATGTCTTTGATGTTATAAAGTGAATAGGCCACGATGACCACTTACAATAAGTTAGCCCGTCCGCTAGTTTTTCGGTTATTGACATGACATGAAATAAATTGTTAAACTGTACAGAAGCATGACTTCTGTAACTGTAACGAATAGGCTAACATAATATTATCATTAATCAACTTCACTATCTGCTTGTGAGTACAGTATGATACAAGATCGTGTCTATTAGCGTATATCATGTATGCAAGTATTGAACTAATTTGATACATAGATAGCATTTTATAGGCTAGTATTGTCTTATTTCTGCAATGCGGTTTAATGTACATATCGAGCGAATTAGAACATTAATAAGCGCGGTAGGTAATAATTATATTATTGTGTATTACTCATATAACAATAATTTATTATACAAGAAACTATCCTCGTCTTATTGTTTGATATGAGTAATATTAGATAAGAGGTAATCTCATCAATTACGATTAGAATATGGATAATGAGTGACATTGACGAAAATGTTTGTTCCGTTAACCGTTAATGATGATAAACTTCATTATAACGTTTTAGTTTACATTAAGATCATTATACGTATCATTACGTACATTAATATCATTATCATTACGTTGTGTTGTATCTAATTTGCTTTCACCTCTGATTTGTTTTTTTTTATGACGAATTTTTTAATAATTCTTGACGTCTTTGAGGAGAGTTGTCTGGTTGTATGCGAGTCTTTACTACTTAAACCAATCGATCAACTGGCGGGTAATGGTTTGAGGCTTCGTATGAACTCATCGGTGCCTGCCCAGTACAATTCTCATTGGTATTTTTCCAGAGGATTTCAGAAGTATCGATATCTGAGGACTGATATTAATTTTGAACCACCTGATGTGGTTAACTGGTCACCGCAGGCTAAGGACGTTCTTATGACTAAAGGCATCACCGACGCGTTGTCATCCAAGAAAGAAGTTATGTTTTAATTGACTCTCTGACATTCTTCATTTGAAACATGTTGAAACCATTTCATAGTTCCTACCATCATGTATGAGAACTATTAGGCTTAACAACTCTCCAACAGGAGGAACCGTTCGCCATTACTCACCCTTTGTTGAGCAGGGTGCTTCACGATCAGGAGGTTAGCTTGGACTTAAGAACTTAACCATAGATGAAGCCTCTTACAGCCCACAAACATTGTCATTAACAGCAAATAATTCTACAGTTAATGTAGCAACACAGATTAACTAAAGAAAACATAGGTTCGCAGTCTTAAGAAGACGTCATTTCTTAGCTTGTAATGTGTTTGCTCTAGTCCATTTTTCGCCTATGTTGGCACATTTCAAGGTCGTCCCGGAGAATTGGAAAGAAGCCAAATATAGTAGACGATATGACGCCTCGTCGGTCACGGCGTTATTGTTATTCATTTAGATTTAGATGATAATATATAACAACTAGCTGGTGTACGTTGTTCTGTTATATTCTGAATTATATTATTCAATATAAATAATTTCGGATTTATAAATATAGAAGTTGTTAATAGCTGTGCTACAGCGTCATTTATCGGATCCCCAATAATCATGTGAACATTTATCTAGATAAAATATATTGTTTTTTTAATGCTTGACAACAATCCCACCTGATTGTAAGCAGAGATGAAATCTAAGATGTTTAACGCTAGTGCGTTCAACTAATACTTATTATATTAATATTAATTAGTACTAAAACACTATAAATACTATTTTAGTTGTTTAGTATAGGGTAAACCCTTTTTTTGAAGACTCCCACTTTATAGGTAGTAGGGAACACCGACGCGGGAAAACTATTCAAGTCCTTTGCAGTGCGCATAACGAATGGAGACGCAAACCGCGTTGTCCCTACAGACTTAATGTTCATAACGTAAGAATGGATACTTCGGGTTATTTGATTGAGAAATAGAGACTGGGGAATTATTTCGTTACAAGTCCTGCGCTCACTACAAAGTGCACCCTATACAAGACAAAATAATTTTATCAATATTGGGACCATACCTCTCATTTATTTAAAGCAAGCCGAAGTCATTCCATAATTAATCAAAAACGCAGACATTTTAAACAAATGCCAAACATTTAGGCCATTTAGATTAAGATATCTGGTTTTAAATTGTAGGGAATTGCGCCCGAAACATGACACGCAATATCGTTTGATAAGTGTACTGAACAGAAGTGTAAATGAACTGAACTTTGCAGACTGCTTTTGTTTCTATTAATGTACTAAGGGCAAAGACCCAGTTCAATGACTGAGCCGTCAAAGTTCATTTAGGACATTTGAGCGTATTTAATTATGCATTATTAATTTGTATCTTAAGACATACTCGTACCTACAACGTTCTAACACCGTTAAAAACGAAGGCACAGGTAGAATGTATAGTTTTTTTAAATCTTATACAAAATATACACATATATTTTGTGTACATAAACATGAAACTCTGTTATAAGTCTGTTCTTAAGTAAAGAAACCACTATCATATTGATTTGTCTGATAACTAAGGGATATCTCAAGTGAATACTCGAACGGATGTCTCTATACCACAAGGTTCTATGACGAAATAGATATTCCACGGTGACGATATTACGAATGGGTACTTCGTCGTGACCTAATTCCTGTAGCGAGTAAACAAAATCTTGGCTTTGCGGAAAAAATACCAACTTTTATATTGAGGAACGGTTTGTGCCGTGCGTTTAGTTAACCTGATTTTTAGGTTAACCATATACACTGCTATGTTTTATTGGAGCTATTGCAAAATCACACTTGCGTATCAAGATATTAAATGGTTGGATCTGCGGTAGAGACATTTGATGAAAATTGCCTAGCTTAAAAGTAAGATCTAAATTAATTTATTCATAAGTCATTAATACATTTAATCATGCATTTTTTTATCTTATACAATTGTTTCGAACATATTCTACGGTCGTATTTTTGCGAAAAGTTATGCTGTTATCCTTTAAATCCCTTAAATGAATGAATTAAATATATCCGCTCCCGAAGACGGTATTGAAATACCTCTTGTGTGATTGCAGTAGCACTTGAGGATATATTTAGTAAAATATATGTTGCTGTTACACGGCAGTTCTAAGTAAAGCGATGGTGTCGAACTTCTATACTGTGAGCACAATATTTTGCATCTTTTATCACTCTACTGATACCAACACTTGACGTCACCGTTCTATATTTATGTTGTGTTTGACCGTCGGGCATTGTGCAATACGTGACCGACGGATTATCTCAAAATTTTAGTTCAGCGTTACTAATGAAATTTCCTGTAGTATGAATGGGACCGTTTTGGTCCCATTAGCGATAATTTACGAGAATTCTCATAGGTATCCTTGAATGTTAACAATATTTCGATCTTGAGATGAAAAGATTATTTCGTGTTAGGTCACTCTATTCATTTGTAGGCTACTCAAAGCTATATTTAGTCTATTGATTTACACTTCATTAGCTAAAGCAGTAATTTTTATTTTTTTAGCAGCCGGATTTCAAGCATTCTCAAATTCCTAGGGCATGTTTTGTTGGCTGTCTTTCTGGGTTTTATTTATTATTTCGAAGTGATTATATCAAAGTTTTGCACTATCAATGAAACCCAAGATATAGATAGATAGGTAACCTCCATATTTCGTAAACAAAGTAATAATATAAGATACTAGAAGGACGTGTGCATATAGAAAGATAATTCGTATTGAGTTTTGATGAATTAATTCTGTTGTTTTGAAGCCGATTTGCTTGCTGTGACGTGTTTTGCTGAGTCACAAGTTAAAGATACACAATGATAATCCAGAAAGATCTGTTCCGGTTTCGCGCTTGGCGTACCTTGCCAATATTCTGTTTACAAACGTAACTCGTGACCAGAGAACCAAAAGGTCGAAGGATATACCTTTTCTCTTTTTAAGTTTCTCACAAACTTTTAGTTGGCAACCAGTTGAAGAACTAGCGCGTGACTTTATGATAATTTTACGGTGTTTAACCAATGGCAATATTTCTTGATATTATTAACATTTTTTCAAACGAATGCGTCTGTTTTGTTAATATTTCACGACAATTTTCGTATATTCGTATACACCAACCGGTACGATGACACCTGAAACACGAAGGACACGGAAGCCGAAGATTGCCGAGAGTGTTTAATAACATACACGCTACGTATTTTATTATTTATGAAATACAGCTACGGTTATGTAAGGTGTAATAGCCATAAAATTATGATATTCTATTGAACACCTTTATTGTATTAGGAATGTGTATTTTTCGTCCTAAGAATTAGAAATATATTAAATTATACCTTTTTTATTTATAGACGGATTGCAAAGAAGCAAACTTTTAATATTAAGTGATGCTTCCTATTATACATTTGTGAAAACCGTAACGAAATTGGTTAAGCCGTTTCTGGGATCAGTGTGTACAAACACACTGACTAACAGACAAAAATTCTAACAACTATTGTTTCGGGTTCTATTGCGTTAATAAAGGTTCCTAATAATTGTTTTACTCATATACCCTTCATGTACAGAATGCAATAATTTTTTGTATGTTTAGATTAATATCATTTGCGTATCTAGAATGGGCTTCAAGGTATGAGACGTCTGTTATAATTGTTAGGGTCCTACGTAGTGTCAAGTATTTGACACTTTTGATATGCTTGGTGGCGAGTATCAACTTATTTTACGATAGCAAAAGCTTAACAGTTTTAAATATAAACTAGTCCATTTATGTTAATTAAGTAGAATTTAAGACGCAAAGGAAAATGTAGGCCTGTTTGCCGTAATCAGCGTTCCACTTATTAAAGTGTAAAGAGGAATAATCACAATTTAAGTTAAATTAAATTATGTCGATAATAATTTGTATCACTTCTGACCTAATATTGTGCCACACCACTACATATGTACTAGTATAAAACAATGTTTCTGTCTGTCTGATCACGATAACCTCAAAAACGGATTTTGTTGTAAATTGAACGATAGATGCCTCGAGCACAGGCGAAGGGCTGACAGTTTCTCGGTATTCTACAGTATACATTTTAGAGAGTGTGCGCAGGAATTATTCGAAGTAATTCCTCCATCGCCTTTTCTCCATCGAACAACTCGACGTTTGGCGGGTATCCATCCTTACGTAGTGAACGTACCACCTATAGATACGGACGGCGCGGTTTGCGTCGTCATTCATTGGGCGCACTGCAAAGGACTGGAATAACTTGCCCGCGTCGGTGTTCCCGCCTTCTTACGATGTGGGAGTCTTCAAGAGGAGAGTGAATAGGATCTTATAAGTTAGTGCGTTCAACATCTTAGACTTCATCACCACTTTCCATCAGGTGGGATTGTTGTCAAGCATTAATTTATTCTATGTAAAAAAAAGACAGTGATGCATGAGGAAGATTTAAGATGTATGAGGGTAAATAAACGTTTTGTGAAACGTCTGATAAAAACGAGCAACGATTACTTCGGTTACTATTTGTGAAGGTAACAATGTGAAGCGACGTCGGTTCACTAGTATTTAGTGAATATTGTTCTAGAATTATATACTATTTGTTTAGTTACGTTTATGTATTAATATATGGTAGCACATCCAACGTAAATAGCTCTGCATGGGAGACACTGATTGATATTATTCATATTTCTTCGAGGATGACTTGGCCTTCAAATTCCCACATGTTATATTTTTTTTCAATTTATCAAAATTATGATAATAATAATTATCGTGAATATCAATATTTTATTACTTGTATTAAAAGTAAACTATCACTTGTTTCTCTGAACAAAACCGTAAGCACAATTACAGTGCTTATTTATAAATGTGTTGTTGACTTTGAAACTATGTTAGCATACATTACTAACCGTATGAGTATTAAAAGATTAGAGCTCTGTTATTGTTTGTACAGGATATTTTTATTCGTCATTCCTTTGATTAGACTTTATTGTCTAAACACTCATGTGTGACTTAGATATATTTTTTCAATTCATTATTTTCCTCGTTAGTTCTGAGATTATTATATATGTCGGCGATGCCAGTAGTTTTAGCAGCATTGTCGAACATAGCGTGGGCGTGTAATCGTTTAACACTTTTAATTAATTGTTAACAAAAACTTCACACCGGGCAAACGAAATAAGTAACAGTTCCTAGTGCGGAGGAACCGATCAATTCGACCGCAGAATGTAAACTGTAGCTCCATCCGGTATCACTCCACCAGCTAGGCTCTGTTGTAGCACGATGTTAGCCGAGTATCGACGTCATCGCGGCGGTGTTGCCATCACTCGGATATCGTGCCGGGTTAAGTTTCATGTCTATACTAATAACCATCTCCGACATATAGTTATTTCCATACTCATTGAGATGTTCGAAGGTCTATCAAAGTTTGAATCCAGGTCAATTTACTCTTCTCGTAACCTTGCAGACCAACAGCAATGCATTGGTGATATTTCAAGGTCGTCGGGCATGATGGTAACATTCGTTAAGTGCTTCACTTACTACCATATCCTCCTTTTGATATCGACCGTAAATCGCTTTTGTGATGATGATGAAAGTAAGTTAAGAAGTGGGTTGCACCGTTCTAGCTTAGCCGGCGATGCGTCGTTGATGCCTTTAGTGCGACAGATGTCAATGGTGGCGATGACCACTTATCATCAGACGACCCGTCGGTTGTTGGCTTTAAAAAAAAATTAGAAAATATTAATCCAAGCGTGTCTGATACACAATACGTTATATTTCCATAAAGTTGGTTCTTAATAAATATACGAACATAATTCCAATTCTCCGTAAACAGTTACTGCGGCAACAACAAGGCGCGATGAAGTAGATTAACAAAGCATTATTTTTTTAATGACTCAGCATACGAAGGAAATGCTTCCAGGGAAATGACGCACAACAAAATGTGTGCTGTTGACCTCCGTTCGCAACAGCGTGTGCAATCCTTTGTTTTGTTTCGATGCCGATTTGTGGGCCGAGTACGGTGACTCATCTGTTATCGTATTCCACATACTCATTTGAACATATGGACAAGTGTAAATAGCTAATTAGTATAATTGTTCTAACGGACAACGCCCAAGCAAATTGATCCACGGGAACGCCTCATCCAAACGGTACCTACACGTCGCGGACGCGTGAAGACTGCACTGTAATAACTGTAACGATGTACGTCAACTGACCGTTCTCGAAAACAGGAATGACTCAAACTCACCGAGTTAATTCATTGATACAAGGCATCTAAGTGCTCGAGCTAACACGGAACTATAATCTATACTATACTAATAAATAAAATTGAAGTGTCTGTTTGTAATATTAAAATAATCGCTTTTTACTACATGCATATGAATGTATATACGGTACATATACCAAAATAACATTTTTACAATTGTTGTCTGTCTATTTGTTTGTTTCGGCTAATCTCTGAAACGGCTGGACTGATTTTGATGGGACTTTTACTGGCAGTTAGCGGATGTAATAAGGAGTAACTTAGGCTACTTTTATTTCTATTAATAACTTTTTTGTTACACACTCACATAACAGACACTCCAATTTTATTTATTAGTATAGACTAGCATACCGCCCTCAATTCGCTTCAGAAAAACTACGCTTTACGCTTAGAAAGAGCACCTGAATTGTTTTACATTATTTTATAACTTTTTTATTTATGGTCAGATTGCAACGAAACCAACTTTAAGTATTAAGTGCTACATTAATGAAAACCATAACGAAATCGGTTAAGCCGTTTCTGAGATTAGTGCGCACAAATGCACAGACAAACAGACATAAATTCTAACACTATTGTTTCGTATTCTATCGCGTTAATAAAGGCCCTCAATAATAGTTTTTTTCATATATTCTTAATGTTCAGAAAGCGATCAGTTAAAATTTTATTCTACGTATAGTTCTAATGCTCGTACAACACACTAGGCAAGTTCATAAAAACACTGATACTGACTAATGAATTGATTAAAGGAAAAATACAACACAGCAGTCAGATTTATTATTTTGAGACATCGCAGAAGAATTCAAGGAAAAACCTCTGAATAACTTTATCACAAACAGATTTTAGCAAAGGTTTTGTTGAACACTTCAGGTGAGTTGATGATTGTATAAAAAAGATGGCGAAAAAGGTGTGACTGTTATGATGTTCGAAATGTAATAAACAATATTTTTGGTTTGGTTTAGACTTTGATCGTTCATCGGTAAAACCTTAACCGGTTTATATCAAAAACTAAAAGGTTAACTACACAACATCACAATGTAACTAAACTTTTGTATGCATTTTGTTATTTGTTAAATGTGACAGACCGGAGATAGAAGACAAGGACGATAACGAACAGAACTCCAAAGTTAAGAAGGGTTCCTTAAGAAACACTATGAATAGGAAACGTAGTAATCATAATTTTTATGCTATTCCCTAACCTTGATGGAAATGAATGGAAACTTTTGCTGTAGTTGAGTAACATTCAAAAGCATGTGTAGCCAATCGAGGGACCTACAGAAATTTACTAGATTGATGTCGAGGCCGTGAAATAAACAACACACCAAATTGTAACCACAGTACCCTTCTCAATTGATTACACATCAAAGCGTTTGTACCATAGATTTATTAGGCAAATTGGTCCGCGTAATTTTCTGACGAACCAACTGGTCGAAAGCGCGTATTTTGTGGTTTTCTTTATTCCATGATTTTTTTATGTGAATAGCTGACAAACGAGCAGACGAGCCACCTAATGGTATGTGGTCACCATCGTTCATGGATACGAGTAACACCAAAGGTGTCACTTATGCGTTGTCGCAGAAGAAGAAGAAAGAAAGAAAGGAATGAAAATAATGAATGTTCTTAAATCGGAAATATTTTGATAGTTGCGATCATGACCGGCTCCGTGATTTATTTCTATGTATGACAAATCTGTAGCTTAGTTTGTAGTGACCTCGCCTACTGCACGAAGTGTCTCGGGATCTATTCCTGGCCGAGGCAGATATTTGTGTGACAGATAAATATTTATTTATAAGACTTTTGGCTCTTTCATGGGTAGATGTGTTAATATTTATAATAAAATTCCATTACAATTGACAGAAATGCCATATTGTAAATTTAAAACTCACGTCAAAGGCGTTCTTATGCGGAAATGTTTTTGAAAACTTGATGATTACTTTCAGGATAAGACTGCTTGGACATGAGTTTAATATTAAGCCAGTTTAAGTGCGTTCTGTCACTGTGATTAGGAAAAAAAACTCCTCGGGAGTTTCTTGCCGCTTCTTCTTCCGAGACCATTCACGATAGGGATTTGTTGAAGCAATGGCGTAGTTTGACGTTCGAAAAGTGTTTGTAAAAACCAACTTCGAATGAAATATTATTTCATTTCATTTCATTGTCTGTGATGACTTATTCGTCCTTGCCATCCGCAGTACACTAGCGCCAGAGTCAGTGTATGAATGTTAAGTTTAATTAATGTAAAATATATATCTAGTCAAATCTTGTCTCGTTCCAGGTATCGGCTTTGGTATGATCTACTTGCCGTCGGTCGTAGCAGTGGGATACTACTTCGAAACTCGAAGGTCCCTCGCCACGGGCATTGCGGTGTGCGGTTCAGGCGTGGGCACATTCAGTTTCGCGCCGCTGGCTTCCATTTTACTACAAGAGTTTGGCTCGTGGCAAAATGCCAACCTCCTGCTGGCAGGCTTGATCCTCAATTGCGCCGTCTTTGGAGCGCTTATGAGGCCTCTTGTTTACCCTAAAGTGAGTATTTATTTCCTATACAACACTTTAGTAAAATGCATCACTTGTGTGAAAAACAATTAAAGAATGCAAGATAGAGGGTTATATTATTGCAAATAAACAAACAATATTTATAGTACCTCGATTAAAACAAAACGGGAAAAAGTAAAAAAGGTAAGATGCCAGCATAAGAATGGCCTATGCTTTAAAAAAAACTTATCACTCATCGAAATAGGGTAAAACCGCTCGAAAAGATGAATAAAACAGTTGAAAATGTTTTATATATAATCTTCCTGCTATATTTAAATGAGCTAAATTTATAAACGGCTAAAGGCCAAAGAACGGCTCAATGATTTAAATGAAATTAATCTTTTACGACAAAATTCCCTAAGACTGATATTTTTTGTATGAATTCAAAATTTACACGAACCAAGTACAAATATATGTATCCCACTATGGTATCATTAAATATAAAACGATTTATAGGTTGGTGCTATTTCTACCTTTTTCTCAATTTTTGTTCCTTGTTAAGGACCACGGTCAAAAGTTATATATTTTCAATCATTATGAAACTAAAACACAATTATAACAATTTATTAGGTAAGAATATTAACAAGAGCATCGTCAAAGGAAGTCGCAAATAATCGGATACAATTTAACGACATGCACTTATTTTAATCATAGCAACCCTTGTTATAACGTATGCTATATTGATTTAATAATAGTAAGAGATTGAGGGACTTCATGATCTTTTAGTAAATGACATTTAATCTTGAAGGATAAGGGGGAAAATAATAGTGAACTCACCGATTACAATAGATTAAATGAATAAATAAACATGTATATTTTAGAAAATATCTATGACTTGATGTCGATGATCTATCGAATTAGAAAATGTATAATAGATATGTATGAGAAGTTTTTAAAATTAGATATGTTATATAGTATGATATATATACTCGTATGAATATCTATATAATAAAATATTTGTAATAAGCTTATAATCGATCAGTGTCATGTTGACAAATGTCAATATTTATACCATCACTAGTATAGCCGAACGACAATTGGTTATTCCCTGTTACGTGACAATAAATGTCAAGAAAGATTTATTGGTTTTCATATCTTATCCATATCCATTGTCAAAATTTCGTTTCGAAGATAAATGAAATGCCTTTAAGCCTTTGAAATTCTCACCTGTCAACTTTATTTGAAAAATAATAATTAGTCACCAAAATTTTCAGTAGGAAACTATGCAATGTAATTTTAATTTACGGACGTTGAGATGTAATACTCTAAGTCAGAAAAGTCAAAACATATATATTATTACATTAGATTTTATTCGGCACTTCTTCCGCGTCGGTTTTAGAGAGGTCCAGAGAGAAATTAAACTAGTGTGATTAAAAAAAAGCAAAAGTTTCATCTGTCATGACACTTCCGCTATAGAATGATATTGAATTACAATATTGATAATAATAATAGGTTATGGAAACATAACCTACTATATCGGCGTATTAAAAACTGCATTCACTAATATAGCGCCATCTAGTGGATTAATAAAGAATTATATACTAAAACGATATCAACAATGTCTTATAGGGCAGAAGCCAGACACATATACGCATTTTCTAACGAATACGTCCTGTATTTCGTTTTTTATAACCACATGAACCTTATTATTTTTCCAGGATAAAAAGTATCCTGTATCTGAAAGTAAATTATCTGTATGCCAAGTTTCATACAAATCCGTTGATCCGTTCTTACATGGTTGAGTAACAACCATTTAAATATATAAACTGTAACGTTTATAATATTAGTAGGATAGTTGACGGGCTTGTGGGTCACATTTACTTAAGGAATAGTGCGTTTCCTTATACGAGTTGAGGTCCAGCGCGGGGAGCGTAATAATTTTCTGCGTGGTGCTATTATATTACTAATATCAACTAATAATAATTTAAATTTATTGTTAGTGTTGGAATAAAACGCACATAATTTCTTTCATATTAATAAATATAATTAACCTTCTTAACCCGAATCAGAAGCTTCACATATGAATGTAATTAATGTCAAGAAGTTTGCTGTTATTTATCTGTCATATAAATATTACGTTGCGAAATTTAAGCACATCGCAAGGAGGCAGAAAACTAAATATAAGCGCTTTAATTCGGTCTCAGTTGCATCAATATGCGGTTCAGATGCGCTAATTGCGCATGCCTGGTATAAAACACCCGATAAGACGCAGCTAGTTTTTGTTCCAACTCATTGTGTAATATGTACATTGTGTACGTATTATAAACTGTATACACATGCATGTTGCTAGTTTCTTACTTGTAAATATGTTATTCATAGATTATTCTGTTGATTCACCTCAGTGTTGGCGTCCTTTAGCATTAACCATAAACCGTGCAAACACTGATGGCAGAAACTGATCGTTTCAGCATCTACTTACAGATAACAATTTGATGTGATAGCGATTATATTTGTTCACTCGATGCATATATTTTTATTGTGTTGATAAAGAAGTTACATAACAGCGGGATGATATCATGATTAATTTCATGTTTGGTTTATATTTATTGAATTGTTATTTAATTCATTAAAGAGAAATTACATGTAACAGTACCATGTTGTTTTGATTGCGACAAATTCATCGATCCGTACGAAACGTTTGTGAAGTCATCTGGATCAATGTTTATATGTAAATATGATGTCGAATTGGTTGGTGACTTTGCAATAAAGACTGATGAAGCTACCAAGATCTATGTATAGAATACATACCCCAGTTCAACGTTTTCAACATCAAATCTGTTTGTTAAACTTTACTCTTGATTTTTCTTTGAAATAAGGACATAATTATTATATGGCTTATTCCGTAAAATAAAATATAAATATCTCCAATAATTTTGCTAAACATCAATTAATTTTGTTATAAAACTTGAAGGTAAGAGATATCGAGATTATATTATATGAGATGGAAGGTAACTTTTATCAGTAAACAACATCAGTAATATATAATATAACTTAAATAATTTTAAATAACCTTGAGTGTGTTAATTGTATTAATGACCAGGGATTATTATTTTTGTTCCCTTAGCTTTGTTGAAGAATAATAAATTACTCATGTTTGTTTATATTAACGTAGGCTTTATAGCCTACGGTTGGAATATACCAGTGGACAGATTTATTTTACAGTCGGTTAATTTGTTGTCCTGATGTTGATTCTGATGATTCTGATGAATAATTTATCAGGTGTAGGATAATACAGTCCGTTGAGATATAAGAGTCATTTTTGAAAGGTTTGAAGTTTAAAGATGGGCATACATAATGATCATAATTATCCTTAACTTCAAAGCGTCATACACGCCGTTACACGTCAAGATGTATTGATAGTTAGTTTTAAAATTTGCAATCTGCGACAATCTCAATAGGTAGTAAAACTGGCAGTAAACCCTACCATGAGCACCGTCAGCTTAGCGGTAACTACAAACAGCAAGGTCTAGAGGCTAATGCCTCTTCGATTGGTTAGCAGGATGCAACACGGCCAGTCGAGGTTCGCTTGGATTTGGTGATATAAAACCGCTTGCATGTCCCGTGTATGTACATGTTCTACAAATAAGCCGTGATAGCGTGGTAGTTTATGCAGCGGTCTTGCGCGGAAGACTCCAGTTTAAATCCTGCAGGCACAAAGATTTTTTTTAAATATGCATATTAGAAATGTATTATTTCTTGCCTTCCCAAAGGAAAATGTGGTAATAAAACCAGGGTACGTGTGTACCTGAGAATTATCCATGATGCTCTGAAAGGAATGTAAAATCTTCCATACTACATTGGCCAACGTGGTGGATTATGACATTAACCTAATAAATTTTGCGATGGAACTCGAGCAATTTCACAACATTTGATTGTAACAATATTTTCTTTCATTATCATAACGGGCAGTGAAGTTTCTGATAAACAGAAATAATAGTCCCAGATCTATTGGGGCCAGATAGTATTTAGTATGCAAATATACGAGATGTGTACAAAAGGGTTTATAAAGCGTGATAATTCGCGCTGCATATGAATTGATACACGTCGTGATTTCAAATACATTTGCTTCATGTGTACTTACTTCATCGTCAAATTGTAACAGTCGATCGGTTCATTTGTTCTTAATGTTATGACTGTCTTTTATATCAAGCTTCTTACTCACGATAAATAATAAATAAATAAAGTTAGCAGTTATATCGTTGTCCGATGACAAATTTGTCAATATCGTGTCGTGAACGGCCATTTAGTGAAATGCTCACTTTTCATGTACTGACTAATATAATTCTCGTTATGTAACTCATCATTACAATCCATAATTGTCCCCCTGCTGGGCTCGGGCCTCCTGGGTGGGCCATAGCCCGTCACGCTGGCCCGTGCGGGTTGGCAGTCTTCGCACTCATTTAAGAACATTATGTAGAACTCTCAGGTGTGTAAGTTTCACGATGTTAAACTTCACCGAAGCAAATGATAATTAATTTTTAATACGAACATTATTTGGAAATTAGAGGTGTGTGCAGGATTTGAACTGGAGTGTCTCGCGCGGGAGACCGACGTTCCAACCACAGGGCTATCGTATTGTCGTAATTTGTCGTTGTAGTTAGTTGTTCTAGTGACTATGAAAAGCCTGACAATGCACGGTCCAAGTTAAATTCACATTTCTACGTAATCTCAATAGTCATGTTAATATTTAGGCGCAATAAATTTTTTTTTTCATCACTTCAGACGTCAGGTGAAAAGCCTCTTCTGCAACGCATGGCGGAGGAGAAGAGGTTGCAGATGGAGCGTGGCTCGATCGGCGGCTCGTACTTTGTGGTGCAGCTCCCAGACGGTACTATGGAGAAGCGTTTGAAGGTGGTCCATTATATTTGGTTTCACTTTGGTAACTCACCCCTTTTCTCGTTTTTTTTTTTTCACATTTAATATGTACATGTAGATATGTCGTCATATAACAAAAACATACACCACAGCCCCCACAATCATACTTCTGTGTCGTTGAAATATATTTTGAGCTAGGGGATTTAGTATACTTTCGAGTCATAGTTTGGATAATAAAGAACATTTGGGTATAAAGATTTCTTATATTAGTATTTTTTATATTTAAGCGTACGTTAGCACTGGACGTTTACAAATGACTAGAACAGAATTCGTTTGTCTTTAGTGCTTTGTTTTATTATTCTTTATGATGTCGTATTATGGATGCACCGGTGCGTCCCGGGAGCTATTAATTTTTCACAGCTCTCCAACGGACTATTTGCAACCTTAGTAACATACCAACTTCAAATATTGGGAGAAATAAACAAGAGTAACTTTTTGGCTCCACATCGACCGTTCGCGATGTAAATAGAAATAACTAGTAACAGTGCATTCGTTTGCAGTCTAATTACAGTAGAAATTCTGTTTTATTTTCCTTTAAGAACTTAACAAATTGTAATTATACATAAATTGAAATGACTGTAATAACCCACAACAACGTGATCTGGCATAGTGTTTACGAGATCATTTTTTATATTTCATTTACATTATTTTTTTATACTTCGTTAACTAAACATTGAACTCATTCCTTAATATGTAATACAAATAATTATTACACGCTACCTAAACTTTACGCGCCTCTGATTAGTGTGCATACTATTTTACATTATTTACCTTATTATTTTACCATTTGAAAGGTACATTATTCACATATAAAGCTATCATACATCGCCTTTAGCAAACCAAATAATTAATGTTCAATTTTTGTCATGTAGCCTATCATGTACCAAAAACAGGAAAACGTAAGCTAATACACAACGGAAAAAATGTTTTATCATTAAACAGCAAGTTAATGACACTGATTTTTACATTTTTGTTACGTGTGTCATTGCAGTGTAGGTATGTTGTAAAGCCACATAGCTTGCTATCTGTCAAATACAAGTATACAAGGTTGTGCTAATATTACTTCCATCTGTTTCGTTTCATGGAGTCACTTTTAATCATATTAACACGCATCGAGTAGCCTGCATTACAATATTTCTTAATAAATAATGTTAAACCTGTTCTTTTCCGCGTTTCAATCAAATTAACCATTAAAGAACCTATTCTGTCCCACTTATAATAATCTATAGTTAATACAGGACAACAACCGCTTTCGTTGCAATATTTCCTAAAATTTTTATTTTTTTTTATTTTTAACGAAATACTTACGTACGATACCGTAGCGCTCTAGCGTAGTAGTTATTTTATTACATTCATACATGCACGGATCTGAAGCTAACATAAGGTGTGTTAACGCGGTTGTGATGCGTTCCAGGCGCCGCTGAACATCGACCCGGGGGTGCACTCGTCGTTGAACCTGGAGGCGTTGGCGCGCGTGCCCACCATCCCCAACATGACCGGCGTGCACCCCGTACCCACCCTGCCCACCATCACCGAGGCCAAAATATCTGAAGTTAACAACGACAAGAAGAAGGTATACCATTTTTTTTATTTATTTGAATATATCTGTAAATAAATATCTATAATTTAAATAAATTCAAAATGTCGAATATTAAAACAATGTTAACGACGCTAAAACGCGCACTATAGGCATGAAGTGTTTCAAATATCATTATATTTATGATACCGATATAATATTTCATACTTTGAATAAAACATACAAGTGACAAATACAACTATTTATGTATTAGCAGTAACCCGATCTCCGGGACAGATCGATTCCCCGTGACAAATGAGACTTAAGTGTAAGTTCCAAATGTGCGAAGGATTATCTAAATCTGTTTAGTGGTTTTAGTTCAGACCGAGCAAGGTGGACAGTTAAAGAAAATGTGTTTAGGCCTCTAAATCGGTAACAAAGTTTACCTATATTAAAATTTCCAAAAAATATTCCCTACACAGACTCGGCCCCTGTGCTACATTATTTTTGATATGGATCTATATAGGAGTCTTTCTTACATCTGTTTATGAACTCGGCGAACACTAGTAATATAAAATTGTAACCTTGTAGTTGATAAATCATTTAATATTAGAAAAAAGTAAAGAGATTCACTATTAAATATGTATGTATACACTACATTAAATACGACCAGAGCGAGAACGGCACGGCGCCGCCGCCGACGGGGCTGCAGCTGCAGGCGGCCGCGCAGATGGCCCGCAACGTGTCGTCGCCAGCGTTCACGACGCCCGCCGGCGCACTGCCCAAGAACGGCTCCGTGCCCTTCTTCGACCGACAACGGAAACAGAGCACCGGAGACAGGTTGGTTATGGGTGAAGTTGTGGTTTAAGATCTTTATTTATTTAACATTAAGAATTTTACAATTCGCTTACTGACAAACTTACTTATGACAATTTTATCGCTCTAATACGTATATAGAAACGGAATAGATATAAATAATAAAATAAATAGATATAGGAACTGACATGGATTACTCACTCGATTAATTGAAACACAAAACTGATTCAAACAGTTTTGTTTTACCATATGACTGAGTGGTGACTCGGATCTCCTCTCAGAATTAATGAAATAAAATAATTTGTAATTTATAATTTATAATTGTCATCGATTACTTTACATACTGGTTAATATTATTTTCAGATTCAAACCGTCCTTGGCTGCTATTAAAGCCACGTCCAAAACTTCCATGAGTAGCCAATATAGAAATACTGGAGATGTAAGTCTTATATTTTTATTTGTTGTCTCAATACAATAATCTAAAAATAGTATCAAATAAAGTTGCTAATTCTATTTGGTTTCTTTAAAGAACGCAATAGATTTTAATGATTACATATTTAATAGTACATATAATATTGCAAATATTAATTGGGTGATATGAATAATAATATAATTTTATGTTCTGTACGATATTTCTCCGGTTGTCCACAAATCTGTATATTTATGATGATATGTGAAACAAAAAAATGAAAACTGAAATATATGTTACCGATATCCAATATAATCTTAATCCAATAACGGTAATAATACCCATAAGAGTGTAATATAAAAAAATGATCGGAAATCGTTTCGCTGTAGTTAACTTACTAATTGTTTGTGTTTATTTTGGTGCTTAGTAAAATGTATGAAATAAATAAAAAGCTTTCCATTCATATTTCTCTTGGAAAATACATTTTTTCAACAGAGTTACTTATTTCAAACATAGTCACGTTCAGTTTATTCAAAATATACACGATAACGTATTTCCAATATATTTAATTAACGCACAACAACCAGGGCGGCACAGAACTAACGATCTCGTGATGCACCAGGGCGACACAGAGTCGATGATGTACAACTCGAAGCTGTCGATGGCGGCGGGCGCGCGCGAGCCGACGCGCATGGTGCGACCGATGTCGCGCAAGGACATCTTCTACTCGGGCTCCGTGCTCAACCTGCCGCAGTACCAGAGCCAGAAGTCGCTGCAGGGCTACCGGAACTCGGTGCTCAGTCTGCCGCAGAGCAGGCAAACCGGCGATCTCGAGAGGCAGGAACGTGAGTGCACGAACAATATTGCTTCTACTTTTTAACTTTCTCTATTATTCTTCCACACTCTCAGTTTTGTACGTATCAAACGAAGTTTCATTATCACTACATATTATTGTCCGACTGCGCGGTGCGAGTCTCCTTTCACGGCGAAAACGGTTAAGGCCGTAGATAGACACCCTGGCCAAGTGCAGATACGCAGACTTCGCACACGTTTCGAAACTTGGGCAAACAAAAGTTTCCTCAAGATGTTTTCCTTTACGGAAACAAATTATGATTAATTTTCAGGAAACGAACTGAGGTCCTCAAACCACTGGGCTACCGCTGGTAGGTAGCCAACCAGAGACAGGCTTATAAAACTATTACTTCCATCATTATAAACTATATGTGTAGTAGTAGTAGTCTTTGATATTTTTGTTTTTGTATTTGATCACATTCGTTTTGCCTATTCGTTTCATCTATCTAGTGTACCTAATTTTATCTATACAAAACAAATAAGGCCATTCTGTTTCATAAGCGTTATTTACGCTTACAATAGGACGATAATATCAAAAATGTCATAATGACATGCTGCATTGAACTAGCATTAAATCTAAATGTAAACGTCAGATGTTTTATACATTTTGTATTTCAATAAATGAGAAAACCGCGAAAGAAACTCCTCTGCAATATATAAATAAATAATAATAACAATATCTGTATGAATCGGTCGCAGAATACGACCTGTGCCCGTGCCTGTCGCTGCCGGAGTCGTTCAAGTCGGCGCTCGCGTCCATGTTGGACGTGAGTCTGCTGCGCGACCCCGCCTTTATGCTGATAGGCGTGTCCAACGTGTTCGGCATGGCTGGTCTGTACGTGCCTTTCGTCTACATCGTGGACGCAGCTCAGCTTAACGTGAGTTGACCTTGCGATCGCACTCGGTCGCGCCTCCGTCCCAGGATTCACACTAGTTGAATCACATAAAATAAGTTGTGTAAACGTACACAATCGAGAGGTCATAAACGAAAACCCGAGAACAAACATTTATGTATTATGAGCCAAACGCACGCACGTACGCACACACGCATGCACGCACTAATGTACACTACCATAAAAATTCGAAAAATATCCATGTCAATCTGGTTAATGTTAATTGTTAATGTTATTCTATTTAAATTTGTACTGCAGTTGTACATCATTTCTACTCATTAATGCTGGACTCGGGTCTCGCCTCACGATGAGAAGGACTAAGGCCATAGTCCGCCGCGCTGGCCAAGTGCGGGCTGGTAGCCTTCACCACATTTGAGAACATAGTATTTTTACATGGATCATAATTAACATTTTATTTTCATCAACTTATATGACACCTAATTTATTTAAGGTATTCTTGACACATTCACTTCAGTTCCTTTCGATGTCAGCCTTAATTCGGGCACATGTCCTACGCACGATAAACGTCTTCATTGATTCCTATTACTCCTTGATGATATTAGGATACTAAGACTGGCTGTTTTAATATTAGCAGTAAGCTCACTGTTTCAGTATCTTTCATAGAGGATCCATATTATGGGTGTAGATGAAGTCTTGTATGCGACTTTTGATAATTAAGTATTAAAACACTCATGTGATACTATTTTCACACTCTGCTTCGCCTCGTGTGATAAACACACATTCGTGTTGTAATACACCTTATTTATACAACGGTTGCATAAATAACTATTAATTCTTGTTTTGTACAAAGACAATCATATTAAATTAAACGCACAGCCAAAACTTGTTTTATGCGCGTTTTCTTGTTTTTCTATTAAGGGTACGCTGATCTGATTGATTGTTAACCTTTTAAACGTAACGCGTGGTCCATGTTGCGCCCGGTAGGGTGTGGAGGGAAAGCAGGCTTCGTTCCTGTTGTCCATCATCGGCATCACCAACACGTTCGGCCGCATCGTCTGCGGCTGGGTCGCGGACTTCCCCTGGATGGACTCCCTGTTGCTCAATAATGTGTGCCTCGTTATTGCTACGGTGAGCGCCTTTTTATTGTTCATTATTGATAAATCTTTTTATTATGTCGGTATATTATTTATATAGATGTCTAAATAAGTTTTTGTTTCTGGTTGTCTGGTGTCAGATACACACTGAAAGTACTTACGAGTTAGATGATTCTCGGCATATTTGTTACTTACAATTCAGTTATAATCCAGAATGTTTTTTATTCCGAGAAGTGAGTTTATTACCGCGGAATTTTCCAAAGCTGAGATGGGTCCATATGTGTAGATGTACGTATTTATGTGACGTCATCCGTTCAGCCGGTAACATTTTGCCGTGCGATGCGCACTATACAATACCGTCAGGGCCCTATTTAAATACCTATTTAATGACCAGTCCAAGATATAAATTCAAGCCACGTACTTTTCTGTACACATTGTTCGTTTGGTGATTTTGAGGACATATTTTTAGACGTCTGGCCACTGCAAGTGACGTCAAAAATTGTTTTTAATGTTATTACACTAGTATTTCGCGTAATGGTTAAATGAAATGAATGATGAAGGTCATCAGAAGGGCAGGTCGTCGTCTCCTAAACCGAAATACTAAAAAAATCTGTAACAGACCGAAGAGAAAATTGTACTGAACTGAAACTGGCAAGTATTTAGCAGTGAGTTAGTCAACTTCTAACATGGGACAAAGCCAAAGATATCAAGTAAGTAAGAACTAGTATTGTATGTGGAAACTCTAATTTTATGTTTACGTTACGAATGTAACCCAGCAGTGGGAATAAATAACAATTGTACTGTTTGTTTTTGTAGATATCAGTAGCAGTGACACCTTTCTGTACCTCGTACGCGGCGTACGTGGCGGTGGCGATCGCCTTTGGAATTGCCATATGTAAGTTTTATTTATTTGTTTACCTGTTCAGTTACGGAGTTTTCGGAACGCGGGCACGATGTGTTTATATTTTTGCTGTTCGTGACGCTGTCTGTGTGCTGTTAGTACAGTAATATGGGACACTATGGACATATATTAGGCAATTTAAACGGACGTTTATAGGCATGTATCAATTATTTAAATTATTACTTTACATTTACAAAGAAGTGACTTTGTTGAGTTGTGTTACTAGATAAACTTGTTGGATTTATCTGCTTCCAGCACGCACAGATATTGTATTTTTTATTATTGGATTACGTTACATACTGGAAAATAAATATTCAGTTTTTTTACATAAAAAAAATACCGGAGCGGTCGAAGCCAAAGGATTCAGGGGTTATTATTTTTAGTTACTTTATTAATCTTTATTCTTTATAATCAAATAAATCCTATACATAATACTTTAATCAACATATAGCTAAAGAGAAAGCATATAATAATTTAAATAGAAAGTTAATAATTTACCAAATTTCTGTGCATTGTCCAATTTAATATAATTTGTCAATTTTGATGTATTCGTTCAGTTGGGGAAGGGTCATAATCCCTACGACCCCGCTCCCACGTCCAAACTACGCCTGCAGTGTCTATAGTAACGATTCATTCCAGCTGGTTACATTTCGTTGACGTCGATTATCCTGGTGGACCTGCTGGGGCTGGACAAGCTGACGAACGCGTTCGGGCTGCTGATCCTGTTCCGCGGCGCCGCCGCCATCGTGGGCTCGCCGCTCGCGGGCGCCGTCTACGACGCGACCAAGAACTACGACGCGTCCTTCTACATGGCGGCCGCGTTCTTCCTCGCGTCTACGTTGACGTCGTTCGCCGCGCCCATGTTCCGCAGGTAATGACTTTCACGTAGGACGGAACGGGAAAAAGGTGGGGGGGNNGGGGGGGGGGGTGCCAACTATCGACGTACTTTCGGTATTATTACAGGGGATCTACATTTGATGGTTTTGAATTTAAGCACCGCCATTTTAAAAGTACGCTGACAGTTGTACGATGTAAAAGTGCAATTGCTCAGAATTAAATGAAAATAAAAAGTCTAAACAATTCTTTCAAGCAAACATTTTCGCAGAATCTCAATTGACATATTTGGTAAGTGGTATAGTACTAGACACAGTACAGAATAGGATAATAGTTCACAGAGCAGGGCGGGGGGTAACAATTAAGCTACGTAACAAATACTCGAATTTGAGCAGCACCATCTGAAATAAACTTTAAAAGTACACTGGTAGTTGCATAAGTACGGAGGTTCGAAATTTACATAGGAACGACATAAAATGCAAAAGAATCGCGTTCAAAATGGATATTCTGGTTCGCTCACAGAAAGGAAGAAGAGATTCAACAGCCAATGGACGTGTTGACGCCCATCGATGAAGATCTTGAGGAGGGTGAAGAAGAGGATCCTGACGACACGCCCATCACCATGGGTGCTCAGCTCGCGAACCGCCCGCCCGCCATCACGCGCACCGCTGCCTCGCCTTCAGATCCGCCCTCGCCGGCCGACCAGCGGGAGAGCGTGCTGTGAAAAGGAGGGGGGCAAAACTTGCTGTGGAAGTATGAATAAAAGCAATGAGAAGCGGCCTTTAAATGGAAGAGCGTACTGAGAAGAACTTCACGACAACGGAGAGAGGAGATGTGTGGGAAAGAGTAAGGATTGTGAGAAAAATGAGTGAATGAGTGTGCTGTGAAGGACTTTAGTGAAGAAAAGTGAGTAAG
Source organism: Megathymus violae (assembly GCA_003671415.1). Lineage (NCBI taxonomy): Eukaryota > Metazoa > Arthropoda > Insecta > Lepidoptera > Hesperiidae > Megathymus > Megathymus violae. The sequence goes on from PDGT01000073.1 coordinate 1,123,790, forward strand.
TGAATGTATTTTGAATGACTTCAAGAAATTGGGATGAGAATGAGAAGTGGACTGAGTGAGTATGCGTTCTATAAACAATTTTATGGAGCAGAATTAAAGTGGGAGAGTGTTAGTGGACTTGTTTCGGAAGCAGTTTCACAATGTTTTTGCAATTTACTCAAATTAATTAACATTGTTTGAAGGGTGCACAATTTAAGATTTACCATGTTGACTTCAAACAAAATATACTATCGTACTACATTTTTATATGCTGTGCACTTATCACAATATTGTCTCATAAGTAAAATGCTGTATTGTGTAACAATATATTGTAACAGTTTTAATTAAGAAGCAGGCCTCGGTACCTTACCACGCGACAAGACTTATTTCGCAGTATTATGTAATTCTCTTATGAAATATCACAATCGTTTCTTAAATACCATCCACATTTTTTTATTATTTATTATAAGTTTTTATCTTGAAATAATAATATTCTATCTTAGAAGTTTTATCTTGGCAAACAATCTACCATGCTAACTGCTATATGATAATTATTTTTTTAAATAGATTAAAAAAATTACAATGTTAAACGTAACAAAACATGCTATCATATACACTTCACTAAGATCATACTCAGATGAAAATGTATTGTTTCATTCTGTGAACAGTATATTTAGCCCACGTCAACCTTGCAGATCATAGATTAACGGGAAGAGATGGAGCGCAGAGGCGTAGAAGTTGAAATATATATCTGTCCCATTCTTTCATATAGGATCGTCTTTTGAAATATCGCCTTACGCTACTATCTTTTTACATAAATCGATCGTGGAACTGACCGACCACCGAGGCCAAAATGCAGCTGCGTTCTGCTAAAAACATTGATCGTTATTCTAACTATGTATATAGAATATGAACGAACAACATAATATATTGTTATATATTGATTGTGACTATACGTGTTACAAATTAAAATGACGCGACAATCTATAGACACAAATTCGCTCATTTCATGAACCCTTTCAAGATTCTGTCAGTATGTCTTAATAATACGATCTCAATTATATTGGTGATTTTGAACGGGTTCTTGAAATAAGCATGTAACTTATTATTTTGTAATGTTTAGTTAAAATTAGTCCAAATACGAAACCGGGGGAAGGTGAGTAAATGAAAGCACCAAATAATGTAATATTTTTTCTTTATAAATGAATTGAATGAGGGCCTATTTTTAATTATGTCATTTGAAAAACGATTTATGTTTATTTATTTTAAATTATTTCACTGCGCGTTAATCCAAAGTAAACTCGAGTGACCCACGTGTCCAACACAAATAATTAATGTATATAGGGAAGTTACAGAAAATATATTCACTGAATTATTTATATGTGCAATACATTAAATTTGGCGAAATGGTATCTTGTGATCTTGTCTCTATAATATAAATACTTTGGAAAGACTACACCAACGAACATTTTTATGTACAAGAAACTAGATTGTCTAGTTATTTTGTTTCGCTCCGCCACAGTAGCTCCTCCTAAATAACTTGGAGAGTGTCCGAATTACAACTTGTCCATGTATTTATTACTATAGAGCTCAGAGCTACATACTTAACGCGTCTTGATAATAGTTATTATGGCAAGAATGGTTCTTAATATTTTCTAAATGGTATTCGATATGATATTGTGGAAGAGAAAGAAACAGAATTGCACACAACATTCTTGTTATTCTAAACGATTGTTAAACATTTTGTACGATAAATATCCTTGTAATAATATTACATTTAAATAACAGTACTTATTCTGTAGTAATTGCTAGTGTTTTACCAACTTAAAATTACCAACAAAAATATAAAACGCAATAGTACCTTATAAAATAGTTTTACCGTCAGGATTAGATCTATGAGTCTGTAAGATGGCAGTAACATTCTAAAATATTGATAAGTAAAGTGTTTATACAAATTAATATTTTAATTGAAAATATAATCTGTATGTAATATGTGCATTTTTAATAATAAACACGGCTCTTTATTCCGATGTGCCATAAAATGCTCGGGTGCTAAAGTCGACTTATTGGATGTCGTTCCCATGACGATAGATATGAGGATATAAAATATATTGGCCACCGAAAAATCGTGTACTTGGACTGATCAGTTGTCGCTTAATCGTTTAAGAATAATCTACATCGGCGTTGAAATGAAAACACCGATCGCATCTGTGACCTGTGAATATGTCAGATGTTAGTAAAATTAAGGTCAAAGAACTTTATTGATAATATACCTATATATATATACACACACACAAACACATTTACACTAGAGAATATGCATGTAGTCCAAAATCACGTCAAATATAATTTTTAAAATCGTTTGCGGTCGAAAAGTAAAAGGTATGTATAGTACATTCAAGCGATGAAGCGCGCGTAATTTAAATTTACTTTCGATTTTTAAAATGCGCAGTTCTTTTTTACGACCTATATTGCTCAGTATGAAATGCACAGCTAGAATGGTGATTTACTTGACACTAATCATTAATATAAATGGGTGTTTGTGTAAAAATATGATCTATATTGATGTGTTTTACGATTATAATACAATCAATATAATATTATTACAGTCAAAAATCGTATATTTTCAAAAATACGATGGAAATCTATATTGTAAGGTAATTTTAAAATATTACCTAAAAGGTAAAAAACATTTTTTAATGAATACCTTTTATGTAGATTTAAATAATCCAATATATTTAAAATTATTCATTTCTAAGTTTCAATGATAAAACCAACCGACGAGGATCTATAAAACGTACGTGCATATACCCTAATGTACATAAATTATTATTTAATTATTAATTAACTTATGAATAGACGAGCGTTGGTAATAAATATATTAATGATATAAATTCGCACTAAATTTTATGTCCCAACTGGTATTCACTACCCAGTAATAAAATTAGTACTTAGAGAACTTTTTGGTAGTTTGAACACTGCAACAAATTATAAGTTATCTGTTTTATAGAAACAATTGGTTTTTATACGAGTACTTCTGAATTGACAATAAGTGATGGTAATTTCAAATTGCATGAGTTATATAAATTATTAACGAATAATGTGATGGAACTGATGGATAATATTGGGTATTATATATTACATATTCTAATATTTATTTTCGTCAATGTAAATAGTATTGTTGCGGTACACTTTGCACAGTTGTAAATACACATAAATATAGTCACTTGTAGGTCGTTTGAAATGTTCCGTAATGGCACTTGTAGTTTTAATACCTACTTCGCTCTTCTCCAGTTTCCTATAGACTGTTCTGCCACTGTCAGATTCTGTTTAAAGCCATCTATCTATTTCTGAAATACCAACACGTTTCGGGGTCGTTAGCTTTGAAGTCTATTTTATACCAAATTCTTGGAAGGGAAAAGTTCAAATTTGTTGGCCTGGAAGACTATCCACGCGGGACCGTTTTCGACTTGACCTATTCGCTATGTTTATTGGATAGGGGCACATCAAGGATAATCGACTTCGGGCAAAGTTGGTAAACAACTCTATTAGGTGAGGCCTATTTTAAAAAATAAAAAAATAATTGTCGTTTTTGTAAGCTTGGTCCCCTTTCTTGGGACATTGACTAGTGTAGCTTTAATTTGAGATAGTAATGCAAAAATAATCCGAAAATTGATAGGGAACATTATTAAATGGTATGATATGGCTATAGACTGCTGGAACAGTTTTTTAAAAACGGTACTAAAGGGTAAAAAAATAGTTATCTACAAATAATAAAATAAAACTTATTTTTGCATAACTATTTGTAATTGTAATCATTTTATTACTTACTGGGCTGCGTTCGAATTTTTGGAGCTTGACTTTTACTTATACTCGTATTACTTTAAGGATATCTAAACGCCGACTGTTGTTAGCGGTAACATTGAGGTAATGTGTCCATTTTAAAAATCACACCATTACAAATCTAATCATTTCATTGACTAAAATTTAATTTGGAATATATAATTCCAAATTATGTCCATGGAATTTAAGCCATGCTTACTAGTGAAGACTTAGCCGTTTTATATATTGATTAATTGTTGATAAGCTTCTAGGCTTTATCTACTTTGCTACGAATTCAATATGCTGCTCTATCCACTAAGATAATGTCGTGACTTCTTCACTGTCCTAGTAGTTTTTGAATTTATTGTGTGCCATTGTTATGACCAACATTTCATTCTGTAGGCAATTTGTATGGTTAATAATTTTTACGTTAAGTAATTATAAAAGAGTATAATTTAAATTCTTATCGGATGGTTATAGAGCTGTCGTGTTGTTTGTGACTTTGAGGTACATTTGTAGGTCAGTAACATGGAATTGAAATGTTCTTATGAAGGTAAAAAAAATTTATGTCACTGAACTGTTAAATCAAATTAAATCTCGAATTTCGATTTAACCGCAATCTTCTTTCAAATTAGTGTTAAAAGAATATTACAAACGTGTTATCGGTCATATGTTTGTAATTTGTTTCTAAATAAATACATATAGCACCAATATAATTGCGTACTTCATCATTGTATTAAGTGAATTGCCAATAGAATGACCGTATGTGTAAATATTTGTAATTCGAGTGATATAGTAGAAAATGTGAATAACTCAACGTTGTCAATTTCTCTGTACTTCATTAATTACATGAATAAATATTTCACATGCAAGATGTCTTCAAATATTAGGCTCCGTTTACTTGCCAACGTAGGAAGGTGTATATATTTATACATTCAGAGTGCGATATATTTTTGTCATAGATATTTTTGTGTCGATAAATTGCATAATTTAGCTTTTAAGCGTATGTAGAGTGAATTAATTAAGGCGAAGTGAATGTTAGTCTATTAGCCATAGGAAACGGTATTATGTGATAGTCGATGAAATGTTTTAACTTTTTCCTTTTAATCAACCAATAGTTTAAAGTTTTATATATTATGTCTATACGGTACCGAGTTATGAAGTGTATAATTAATAACTTAGTAAGATTAGTACAACCTGGTGTAAAGTGATCGTGTATTAGGTATTATAAATATTCAGAAAGTTATTGATTAAAGTCTACTGTTGTTATAGCTTTACATGAAAACCAAAATGTTATTATGTTTTAGGCAGGAGTGTGAGGATAGGGTAAAAGAAATATTGTTAACAGATAATGGATATAAACCGAAGTCACCAAGTTTGTTCAAACTGTTACTGAAATATAGATAATAATATTGAGATCATGTTGCTCCTGGTTGCCATCAGATGGTTTGATAACTCTTGGTTTCTACACAGCCGACATGAATATGTTTATTTGATATCGCTCTAATTAGCTAACAATATTATGTTATCCTAATATTATATTCTGTTCAGTATTGGCTCAAAGTATTGTTATTTTCAAAGCAATAAAGTTGTTTACACGTAATTCGTATTAGATGATATAAATGATAGTCACTCAATTAGACATACATAATTTCTCCGTTAGATATAATATGTAATTATCTATACATTTATACACTGATTGTAATAAAATTTTTAAATGAAAAAAATTTTGTTGTTAATTATATATATATGTAATAAATATATTGGTACGTTTATACGAAGTTATTATGTGTAAACAGCTTGGTTTCGCTTGTGTTACGGAGCTTGTCACGGAGTACAGCGCAAGGCTTAGCAAAAAGCAAGGTACAAGTTGAAGCTAATTCGTTGATATTGTCCACCGATGTTTTGTAAATAACAGATTCATTAAATGATAATGATGACTGATATTAGTTGTTTTATTCGTGGGCCTCGTGCGTTTTATACATAAAATACAGTAGCGGAATATAATTTCTAACCAAATGCGTGTTACTTAACATAACGACAGTTGAATACATTATAAAATTGTAAATTTACTATTGTTTTTCACAGTTTGACAAGGCTTGTTAAATTCTGCTTTTATACGAACATGATACAGTTTCTACAAGATGAAAAGTGTAGTTATTGAAAAACTATAAATAATGATTGATAATTGATTTATATAAAGACCGTAATTACTTTAATATAGTTTAAATATGATTAGGAAGACGCTGCTGTCTGCAACTTTTTAAATATTCCTTTGCTAATCTATACTAATAACTAAAATTGGAGTGTTTGTTTGTAATATTAAAATAACAGCTTTTTACTACATGTATATGAATGTATATACGGTACATATATCAAAATAACATTTTTTACAATTTTTGTCAATCTGTTTGTGTGTTTGTTCTAGCTAATCTCTGAAATGACTGGACCGATTTTGATGGAACTTTCACTGGCAGGTAGCTGATGTAATTAAGGAGTAACTTAGGCTACTTTTATTTCTATTAAATAACTTCTTTGTTAAATTCCACGCGGACGAAGTCGTTGGCACAGCTAGTTGCTATTAAACGTATAACTATTACACGTTGAACAAAGTGTTATTTTGAATTTGTACTATTACCAACGACAACTTGAATAGATTGTTTAAAAGTATATAGCCCAAAGTTTTAGTCACTAGATGGTATAACGATATCACCAATAACATGTGTATGAAAAGTGATACTATTCAATAAGAGATGTCGTTGTATATGCCAATTTTCAATTAGGTATTTTCTATTGCGGTAAATGAAAAGAGATAGTTACTTTTAATATTATGCTAAATCTTTATATTCATATTGTATTATGAGTAAATAGTGCGTGTTACGACAAGTGGTCACTATCACCAGAAACTATGGAACTGTTGCATTGTCGACTCAGATACGAGTACAAACGGTAAATCCGCTTGTTAAATATTAAACTGAGTAGCACGTAGTTTGACCAGTTTGTTAAGTGGCTACTTCAATTTTGAGACAACATAAGTGACATCAAATCGAACTGCACTCGTCTTTAAAGACTAATAAACGTATTTCTAGTGTTAACAACTGAAATAAACCGCCTCGTTAAATATCGCTGGTTGTATCACATTAATAATTCAGTATTTATACTAATAAGTGATTCCTTCGGTATAACATGTGAATTTCTTTTTTTTACATTTTTGCAAATTGTAACTTCCACATAGGAAAAAAAATATTAGTTACAAAACGAAAATTAATTTATAATCTATGTGCGACGATCACTTACATTATTCAGTAAAACATATTTTTAAATCAAGGCACCAATTTACAAAAAAGAGCAAAATAAAATTTTAACTTCGCGGGCTAATCCGATGGAATCGCCTAAATCTATTTATCCAATAGATAAGTGTTATTGCGTCATCGGTATTAAACAAGACACTTTCCTTATTAACATATGTGTACGTTTAGTGAATATCAAAAATTTTCTAAGAATAGAATATACCACTACAGTAGTAGCTCAAAGTAAGCTTGGAATTTAGGTGGCTTAGTTTTACCTCAGACAGTCTCAATTCTAGTCATAAATTACTTGAATTCTCTTCACACAGGGAATATAAGATAAGTTTATTCTCCATGAAATCACGGATCATATAAATTATTTTCTACTTTCAAATAACACTTTATATATACCTTACGACGCTAGCGATTGGCCATGACGCACATCTCTCGGGCAAAACCACAACTTAATTGCAGTGGCGCTCATGTGTGACCTTTTTTGTGATTTTACATATATTATTATTCAGGCCGTAGGCAATTGTTTGAAACACACTGCGTTACTGATGCTTTTTTAAATTCCTACTATTAGGTAGTATACGCTTTCCCACTTATATTTATTTATATATCTTGTTCAAATGTTGAATCGTTAATAAAATACTTTTTATTCATCCACTCAAGTTCAAATACATTTAATTAATCTTGTAGTGGATGGCACTTGATGTCAATACATTTTTTTCGAACATTATCTCATTAATTTATTTACGCCATCGTAGAGGAAATCATATAGACTGTTTGTAGAACGACAACTAGTTAAAACTAATAGCAATAAATACAGAGGTCAAGTGTACTAAATAAATATCAATTAACATGATCTACTTTAAGGACATACAAATAAGTCGACATTCAATTCGCGTGATGTTATCAGTCACGCGTAACACTTACTGACGATTTAATATCTAGTTTAAAGTAATCAAGGCGACGTCGTCTTAGACTGATGTAAGTCACAGATTTTAATGTTCATATTTTTTTATATTAATAATTAATAAACGAGCAGACAAGCCACATGATAGTATGTGACACCAAAAGTATTAACACTGAATATCATCATAACTCTTTATAATTTATATATACATATTGAACATGATATATAACCAAGTCCATTCTTTCAAATGGTAAAATATGTTTTTCAAATATGTGCCGTGGTTCCGGAGACTACCTACACACTAATTCACAAAGTTCACACTCTTTTTTTAATATTGGTGTAAATGTATGTTTAAATTATTAATAAACCCAAGTTTTCTGCATAAGTACCAAGTTTGGGATATAAACAGCATGGTACAGACCCCTTAGTATCCAACAGGAGGCACACGGTAACAGTGCTTCGTCCGTTGCTCAGCAGTGATCACGAAGAGAGGACTTTGGCTTAGACTAAAACAGGGTAAGACCCCAGATATTCCAAAGCTTAAATAACTCTAATAAATAATAAAATTCTTAACACCGGCTAACAGACAACCCACAGCCTAGTCCGGTGAGTTTAGAAGCACGAGATCCTCATATACCGTAAATGGGCACCACGATTACGATTTTGAGGAATGTTGCACGTGAAAGCCATTTTATACCAGTTGAGATTATGACTAGTTGAAATACGATAGTTGAAAAATTTATATGCAATTCAAATATATTATTTTAATATATAATTTAATTTTCATTTATTACACTCCGTGTAAAAATAAATAAATCTATCCATTTAAATTTACTCAGAGTATTTTTAGTATAGACTATGATGATAAACGATTTCTGAGATCGTACACCAAAATAGTTTTGACCTGTTCTTAAAATGAGTTACTGTCTTATGTACAAAACTTGTTATTTAAATTCTTTAAAAGCAAATTGTCAGAAAGGTATTTATTGACAAGTTGCTTAGAAATGTATGCCTTTTCCAAATTAAATATATTTCTACTTGTAACATAATCAAATGACAATTTCGTTATAAAACCTGCTTGAGTCAGCCGCCAAACGACTCGTCCTTTGACCTGAAAAGAAAAGAAATAACAATTTGTTTTTCGTAATTTTAATATTAATTATGCCATTTAATTACTAACTAGTCAACTTTCCATAAACATGTAGGAATGAAATGGAACGTACCCAAGGCTGCAGGAGATAACATTAATTATTTTAAAACGAGACGTTAAACGAAATTAGTATTAATAAGTCCAGATACCCTATACCCCTTTGTACATCTGTATTAAACAGGTTTTTATTACAGATACAAAGTAAAATTCACAGACATTATGCGTTTTAAAAGCTTCAAAAAGATAGATAAAGTACTTAGACAAGTATGTTTAAATATGCATGACTTTGTACTCATAGTGAATTTCCGTAGATTGTTCATAAATCTTGTTCGAATTCAGTTTAAAAATAATCAAACTAAATTACAAAACGGCATTATACTTACTATTAGAGAGAATCGTGTTGAATGTAGATGTCTATCAAAAAGGTCGTAGCCATGTCTCAACGATATGGTGACTATATGGTGTCTCCGGTTACAATTGACCCCAGCTAATGCCTCACTGCCCCCAGATGGTCAACTGTAACAGGTTACAGTGTTACGTCAGCAGTTCAAAATATTGAGTTGATTTCAGCGTGAGAACGTTGATTTATTTGTTCAATGTAAAGCCCTCTGCTCACTATTTCGTTCCAAACTATGTACTATCAACGTATGAGTGGCGAATACGGAAACTTGTATACTGTATGCTCATACGGTACTTTGAGTATAGGTGTGTTGATAAGTGTAAGACGCTCTTTCTAGGGTACAGTCAGCAGAAACGTCGGGCTGATCATAGTACGGTAATATATATCTTTACAGATACAATCATGATACGATCATAGTATGATACATTGTAAGCAATAAAGAAAACTACGTGGTAGACCGCTAGTGATGTACGTGTTAGCTTTTCTAATGCATCGATAATTTGCGCGCGGACAAGGTCATTGACCGGCGCTTGTTGCAACTGCCGTTGAAGTTACATCAGCCGACCTTGTCCGGCGCGGAACAATGGCACATCGTAACGCCCCCGGCGCGTCGCCTCGCTCAGGTGGATGTAGAATAATATACAGGCAGAGAGAGATGAACTGAGCTTTTGTTCTACAAATGAATTCTTGCATAGAAAGTTACAGTACATAATTAATTGGCTGTGCATAACCTTACATGCGCCTATAGTAGGACAGTCCTGATTTAAAATGATATGTCGCGATGCATACAAAATACCTGAAATGTCTCGCGTGGAAAAAAAATAGAGTCGTAAAGAAAGCGTGTGAAATTTTGAGTTTTGCATATCCGTATTCTTAACGTTGCACACAAGTAAATTTGCTCATTGGAGAAAATAAGAAGTCAGTTAATTCAACAGAGTGCATTGCAATCGTTATTACTTTAATTTTGAATAACCTAACATTTAATAATTTATACTTCTATTAAAAATAGAGAGTGCGAATTATGTGTTTGTGTGTATGCGGAAGGTAATCTCCGGAACCACCTATTTGAAAAATTCTTATACCATATGAAAGGTACATTATTTCGGATGGACATAAATTACATACCATGTACATATTAAAATATAATTAATTGTTCAACCCGAAAGAAGTTGGGGCGGGCCGGTAGTTGTAGTATAAAGGTAGTATATATTATTTTTTAAATAACAACTCATGGCGATCTTGGAATTGTTAGTTTAAATACTATTATCGATACTGAACTGATCTCATTCTCGTTACTTGGAATTACTATAGATTAACAAGAAGCTATAATTATAATAATAAAGTACTGTTTTTCTTCTTTTACAGTAGACTGCTTCGTATCATTCGTGTATCTGCGCCCCAGTTGAGTTTTTTGGCCGTCATGTTTGGCTCACGACAAAATTATGTCATTTAAAATACGATATCACACCCACCAGTGAGTAAGTAGAATGAGCCAATTAGCCAGTTCAATACAAAACGATTTTCAACACTACTATTTTAGTCGATTTTATGGATTAAAGTGAGTTTTATCTTTCCAAAATTAAAAAGTTACATCCATCTCTTTTTATTTGCTACTTTGAAACATATAAAGATTAATTTAATTTACTTAAATTTTACAAATAAGAAGTGTACGAAAGAAATTGATTATGTTATAATAAATTAAAACTTAAAAAATTGGCATCGTATATCGAAAAATAACACATTTTTTTTAAATAATATTTATTTCAATCGAACTAAGCACATGAATTACGTGTTCTGTCGGAACTTCATTGATTCCTGTGCGAGAACTTGATCCACCTGGTAAATACACGTAAGTTGAAGAAGTCAAGATTTGTAAACGTACCTATTATATTTCAATAGCTTTCAAAACCAAACTAAAGCAAAAATTTGGGTTAAATTTAAATGTAGAATTATAAAACAAGAATTTTGATATTAAGTTACCAGTATTGAGCATCAGCAATTTCTTAGGTCAGAATACAATGGATACATAAGTATCCATTTAACAAGTACATTTATTTTAAAGGCTGTCCTTAGTTTTTATCTTTCTCAGTAAAATATTAGATAGAGTTTTTATTTAGCTTTTAATGGATTTGATTGTTATTTTTTCGTGTCCGTATCTTAATAGTAACGCGTAATACTATTATCCAATTACGTCAGCCCACAGGGTTGTTTCTTATTGCTATTGTTATAGATTGTCGCTTAAATCAAATTAAGTTTAACACATTTAGTATTTATTATCCGCATACAATAATATTTTTTTGAAATCAGACTTTTTTCATCTATTCAACCAAAGCAGCTGAGATATCAATTGTACCAGGCGCATTCCCAAAACTGTGGCAAAAAATTAAAAATAATATAATACCATCTAGCTGATCTCATGTCGATGACGACAGGAGAATACAACATAATTATTATATGATAATTAATAATTTAGAAGTTTTTCGATTACTAGCAGATTCGTCATAGAATATATGGTAAATATGTATATTGGATTGTAATAGTTAATTTTTTTTAACATTTTAGATGTTTGATTGAACTAATACGAAGAGTAATAAGTATGAAGTCAAGTGGAATTTTATGAATTTAAATGAAAGATGATTTCTAAATGACCTTAATTTTTGCTTGTCAGCATTTTACTTTGTCAGACCTATGATTTGTCAAAGCAGTGAATTATTACCAATGGACATCTAGCAAATTGGATCATTAAAACGAAATATTGTACTTTATGTATAAAGTCGTACAACGAATCTTGTAAGAAGAAGACCGAACGATTCGTGATTGAATGAACATAATACTAGTTATATTATGGCTTACTCGCCTGTGTTATCGGCTAACAAGTTATTATTAGGTATTTCTTGTTTATATTGATTTCCTAGTGCTTGCCTGGAAAAGATCGCTTTGAGCGATACGGAACAGTCAAGCAATTATTATGTTATGCCAAATAGTTTTCTAATTTTCGTTTTGAGTGCTAATGAATGAACGAAATAAGTGTAATAAATGTAGAATAACTACTACAATAAAATCTTTTTAAGCAGTATGAATAATTAACCTAAACGACCTTATTAAATCTTTTATAATCTACGCCAAGATTACGAGCAAGTGATCCAAACTTGATTCAGTATGAGTCAGCCAACTCCGTTTCGACTCGACCGTTTCGGCTACAGGGTATAGTTATATATAAATATCAATGGACAGACATGCATTCCAACGGTACATGTAACATATTACTAAAAATAGACACGTATAATGGGACGCGAGACGCAACACGATGTTTGCGTGCGTGCGATGCGTTCTCGTCGCTTACGACTATTTCAATAAAACATGCCTTACATTGAACCTCTTGCACTCATTCACAAAACATAAATGTAAACTAAGCAGCAATGGCGCGAGAACAAAAAAATGTCCTCCAATTTAACCAATGACAGAGTGAATGATGTAACTCTTAGCAAATTTGCAGGAGACGATTTGTTATATATTATGACTATTAAAATATTTGTCTACTGACAAAACCATAACGTGTAAAAAGTACGGGGAATTACCGAGTAACGACTGCAAGAATTATCCTTCTAAAGCTGTATCTAATTCTAATTATTTCCCCGTAAAAGTCCTACGTAAATTTAATTCGATTTAAGTGTAGAATTCAAAATACCTTTTAGCCTTAATATATGCCGTCATCATATGTATGGATATGTAGCTTCAGACTACAATACTGTATAAAACGTTATTTGAAGATCGCCATCTGTCACAGAGCAGTTAAAGATGCATTTAAACCATAAATGAAATACATGATAGACAAAAATCTATGATCGTAACTAATAAAAAAGTAAGTCTCAAGGATTTCGTGAAGGAAAAAATTTGATAGCAACATCAATAATTAAAAATGATTGACAGAAGGCAGAATCACGTAATTTCTTAAGTAATGAGAATCAGTGCAAGTAGATTTGATTTACGGAATTTACATCGCAGTTGTTAAAGGTCAAGTCGTCTACTGGGGCATAGCGAATCTGCAATTTATTGAACTATTAGGAATTTTTAGAGGAGGCCCGATGCATTCAGATTCAGAATCTCGAACCTTCCCATTGACGTCAATTGGCTGCCGAGGCGGTTTTAGTGGGTAGGAATCCCACATAACCAGGAATTATCTAGTGAGGCCGGGTATCATTCGAAGAATCCACGATACTAAGAGAAAAGCTTTTCTAGAGAAGTTCTCATTTTTTTCAAGACATCTGAATCTGTCTGAATTATTCTACTTCTGTAAATGATATGGTAATTTGTAATGGCTTGACATTTAAATATTATGACTTTTAAATATTAGTTGATAATTTTAAATAAGTTATTATACATTATTTTTTTCTTTATTTTGTTAATTTATACGCCAAATATTGGCCGAGTAAGTGGACATATACCAAAAACCACCTTGTTTGTAACCTTACTTCATATGTGAACGATTAATTGAATGAATGATTGATTGACCTCCTGTTCTTGCCTCTACCTTTTCCAAACTCATGGGACGTAGACACATAGGAACGGTAGAGTTTTATACGTACTGACGTGCCTTCTTCTGAAATAACCGTAAAATATTTTAATGTTTCGGTAAAGTGCAGAAGAACCTGCTACATATACATATTTACTTTGTGATTGGTTTTTGACCCATGCCATGCGTTGTAACATGGAAAAGGAAATACTACGGGAGCCGATAAAATAATCAGAATAAATGTTGATATAGTTCTTAATGTTATTGTAAGATAAAACAGTAATAAATTATGCTCGCAATTATTTTTAGTTACAAGTAGTAACATTACAATGTTGTACAGATTATGCGTGATCCAGAAGTAGTAGATAACACCTAACCTTGAGACTGAACCGGAAGGTATTACTATTATAACATACGGAGTATTACAATGTGACACATACAATATTCTATATTCAACCTTACTTTAACAATTTCTTGCTTCTTCTTCCGGTACTTTTTATTTGAAACAAGTAAATATTTTGTCGAAACAAAAAAAAACAATTTGAATAAGGTGAATATCTTGGTTTCATCTGCTATTTGTCACCCTTAGGATTTGTATTTTTTTTCAATTTTAAGTGCGACTATACGGAAAGTATATCATCTGAAACAAAAAAGGGTTTTTTTTGAAGTCAGTAAATAATTGACGAATTCCGTCATAACAAATTCCGTGACAAACAAAAAAATACAATCGAATTCCAACCCTCCTCTTTTTTTTTAATTGGTTAAAGAATCACAAAAAGCAGTACTTACCGTAGTTTGATTTAGAAGTCTATATAAACATATATTGTATAAAAAAAATTAAAAGGTAATTCTGATAAAAGAATATTTATCGTCTAAGTTCATTGTGTTACCTAATGAGCTCAAGCAAACTAACAGAGGCAGTAAGATCTAGAAATTATTTTTTTACTCTTAATTAAATATTTGTTGTTAATGTTTTGTGCTTTAAACAAGGAAACGTTAAAATATACACAATTTTTTACGTTAAAAAATTGTATACGATTTTGCTCACTATAAAACCTGGCGTTGTTGGACGACACTTAGAACTATGCAATCAAGAAATAGATATGATTATACCGAAAATCGGTATTTCCTGCGTGGATTCTACAAGAAGCTAATGTAGAAACACTTACAAATTATTTTCCTTGTGAGGCAACCTATAATAACGGTAATCTACCTTCTTCGGTATTTAAACTACATTTATTTATGGTTTCGATACCATAGAAGAGCAGTAACGACCAAGAACGGCCTTAGTGTAACCATCTGAGACCTCAAGCACCATTTTTCTAGGAAAACAACACGATCACGGGTATTGCATTCGATTCAGTTAGTGACACGAAGTATTTCTAACAAGTTTGCACGTTTACCGTTAAAGAAGTCGCATTTATCATGGCGCCTCAGTTCCAGGTAACCGCGGTCTGCGTTGTCAAAAGTATCATAGTTCTGGGAGTTGACATATCGAACAATGTGCAGTACCGATTTCACCTGGAATTTAAAACTAAGCTAACTTTAAATAAGCTGGGAGTTCTACACAGGGCGAAGCGATACTTCACTGCAAGTCATCTGCTAATGCTTTACAAAGCACAGGTCAGGCTCCCAACTTTGGGCGGGAGCGCCAAAATATTAGCTCAATCCATTTGACGCCTTATTAAACGCGCAGTTAGAATCATCAGCTATCACCGACAGACTGGAATCTTTAAGCTGTATGTGAGACATGAAACCTTTGTCCATGTCTCTTAGTCCGTTCTATCGGTATGAAGAACCCACATCAACCTTATCAATGCAGCATCCATCGAAGAATAAGGTTCCGTCTACACCGACTGAATTCGTGGCATTTCTCGTTCACAATTGTGGAACGAGCTTCTTTCTGAGGCAAGTCCGAAACGCTATGATATTGAGTTCTTCAAAAAGGTATAAAAAGAGCTCTCCTCCAGGGCCGACGTTGCAAGGATGATTTCTCGGGTATTGTCTATGTCCTTTATCGATGGAGACCACTTACCATTAGGTGGCTTGTCATTTCGTCTTCCTTTCCAATTATAAAAATATCTGTGGATTCACGTTTCGCCATGTGATCATGATCACACTATAATATTGGAAGTTGTAAAATAATATGTAACGTATTAAAGTTCGTAGAAAATGCTATTTAAAAAGAAAAAAATAACTATTTGTAATTCTGTTTAGTCTCTATTTGTATTTTGTTTATTCTCTATTTGTATTCTGTTTATTCTCTATTTATAGTTCTGAAAATGTCAGTTAATTTTGCAATTGACCTAAAGTTGGTTAATTTTTAATAATCTAATTATTGATATGACGTGCTCGACGAAATTAGTTTTTGTTAAAAACATCATAATTTAATATAACTGTGTTTCACCTATTTTGCCTAATAAAACTAAATTTTGAAAATTTATTTTTTGTACATGTCATTATATTTAAATTGCTGTAAATAGTGAACTATCGTTCATAATAACTCGTGTGCATTTCGAAATCAATTTAAAAGGACGTTTATTCTGGGTAGACGACATGAGTCATGTTTCCACGACAAGGGATGCATGTACAAATGTAAATTAACACCCTGGGATTTCGCGATCGGATGTCTTCAACGATTAATATTCATTCAACGTACATAATGTAAGAGAAGATTTATTTAGCTTCAACTTTTACATGTTAACGTCAGTAACGAACTCGAGTGCATTTTAGTTCTGAGAAATAAAATAATTACAGTTTTTTGTATTTTATTCTTTATTACATAACATTTATATGACAGATAATTGTTTGCGCCCGGGTCGTGGGTGTTAGCGATGTCTAATTGTGTGTGAGTCCACTCCATCCGTAATACATGAAATCCTAGCGCGGATGTGTCCGTGAACATTTATTTATTTGCTTTTTTATTTTATTTTATCATTATAAATTAAGAAAAAAGGGGTTTAACTTTTACATTCGCAACAGGGGATGTTTGTTATTTTCAAGGGACAAATGTTACTAAAAAAAAAGTAAATGTATTCTCGAACTTTTTATTAAGAATAATCAGTTTCTTTTCTTAATTTAAAAATTAATTAATTATGATATCTTTCATGATATATACCATACCATGACATACCATAAAGCAATATTTTACTGTATTTAAATAAAAAGTGTGATAATATCGAACTTGAAATAAAGATATGGTCTTATTATAAAAAGAAAACTGAGAGGTTCGATTGGCCAGATTCCCTTTCGCTTCTTTTCATTTCTTTAAAAATTCTGTTAGCGATATGTGACAAAATCCAAAGCCTTTTGGGATACTACGTTTTTTTAGTTTTATCTTTCACCAAAATAGATGCCATTTTTGAAGGTCACATGTTCAAACAGCCTTAGTGAGAACTCTAGCGCCTCAAGTTTCTGCGACGTGTTGGCTGATAGTAACGTCGTGATTTTACCACTTTGTGACATTCAACGTAACATAGTTTGTTTAGTTACCATTGCTGCTGTACCTACACACGCCTGTCAAAACCAGCGCTAGTCTCCCCTACTTTAATCTGAGTTCCTACTAAGGTCACTCGATATGTGTTGATAATAGGAAAGAACCTTTCTGTAATGTATTATTCATTTATTAATTATTTTGTAGTTTAAGGAAAATATTTTAGTGCATTAAGTAAGTAACTGTATGCTTATTTTTCCTCAAATACGACACGTGTCATAACACGTGTTTATGATAATTATTTATAACCAGTTAAAGGTCGATTGATTCTGTACCAAACGGTTTAATCCCGACAGTGCATGCGCAAAATCGTTGTTTGTTCACAGCTTAGGTATGATTTAAAATTGATGTAATCGCAAGTCTTACATATTTGAACTGGAACTATGGTTTTAGTGTTTTTGCGATATTTTGAACCAATTACATGATTTAGCGTGGTTACAGCAAGATCATGATATGTATGTATCGGATCGAAACATTATTAAATAACACAAAAATGGAAGTATCCGTTGTAGTTAATATGTAAAGCTGGCTAACTACTAACCACCTAAAGAAAATGTGAATTACTACTCATATACATAACGGTTTGTTTGGCGTCTATTTATTTATGCTAATAATGAAACCGTATCAGGGTTGAATCTGTAGTGGAATATTTTTTTAAAGTTAAAATATATGTAGACTTTCGGATATATATTTTTTCTTATATAATGTATATATCTTATAACACCAGACTTTTTTTTTGTTTGTCTACGTGTTCCGGCAATCAGTGAACTATTAAATTATCTTGAGTAACCTGAACTCATTAGAACCTAAGACCGTTTATTTTAATTGCAGAGATTAACGGTATTTAATTGTCGTAACTTAAAATGAAAAAGGTAAACTTATTTACTGTATATTTCAAAGAAACAGCAATAACATAACAAAACAACCTAACTAAATTAAATTTGCGAATCATTGACTTCGTTTCACATTATTGCTACAGTAAAAGTTTGTTTAAAGAGGCACGAATTCGTAGTAAACGTTATTCACAATGTCTATATTAATGATGTTACTACTGGGATTGTCGAACTAATAAGGTAACTTTCGGAGTTTAAGAATGTACGGTAGTTTTGTTACCTGTTTTGTTTTAGTATTTTTATTGTTGTTATTGTTTTTTGTGGTTAAATAAAGATCAAATGTTGACGTTTTTAATGGCTGGCGCCGTCGCTAGATATTAACTAAAAAAATATGAGTTTCCGGATTCGGAAATCACTGTAATATTACCATTTTCTTACGGTCATTACACTCGAGCCATCGTATGACTGATGTACTGCGTCATATGCCTAACTTATCTTGTGTTAAACTAGTCGTGGTTTTATGGGCATATGTATGTGCCAGTGTTTGTTTTTCATATATTTTCCATCTTTGTTATACGTTACAACAAGAAATAGCGCGATGTCGTGGATGGACGATGGACCCGAAATTTCGTCATACTTGTGTCGCGTCAACAGAAGGAATGGCATTTAAGGTCTCCGTTTTTTGCTATATCCACGGCATTTGACATTATTGTCATCGTGTAAATCTAAAATGTACTCGAAAAACCACATATATAACACCAAGTGATTTTCAACAGTTTTTTTTAGCAAATTATAAAAAACGTACATTCATAGATACAAAAATGTTAGTAATAAGAACCTAGTAAGTTTTTATTTCCGGAATTTCGTCATTAATCTGTGTAAGACGTTTAATACCACAATCAACTTCCTGATGTCATTAACAGGATTATTTTTTATTACCGTCTCATTGTGAACAACATTCGTTATTTTAATATTAATATTTTATTTACAACAGCGTCAACTTTATAATAATTACTTATTTGTTCCGTGTGCCACGTGGTTTTAGATATGATGGTAGCGTAATAGTTGCTTGTGTTTAATATTTGTATACGAGCAAACGAGTAAAAAATAAATTTATACGGTTTTGTACACAAAGTTTTTACTATTCAATCTGTTCCAAAAATGACCTACCAGCATTTGTAGATGCATCTAAACCAATTTTTGATACAATGTTTGTAGTCTATTTCAGTCAGCCCTTCTACAACCGAACCCTGCTAACATATCTTCAGTGCGATAAGAAATATATTCCTTTAAATTGATTTTTTATTTTAGGAAATAAAAACAATCACATGGTTCCAAACCATGGCTGTAAGAATGATGATCCAAAAATCTTATTACTGTGATATCCAGGAAGTCAGCAGTTTTTATCGTTGTGTGCGTGGCCGCGCTGTAATAGTGAAACACTTAAGTAGTAGACATAATTCAAATTTGTCTCCTTAAAATATGTTTGGGAAAATTTAAAACTGAGATTATCTTCGCAAATCGCTTTCCGTAGCTTGTCAATGTCAGTTATTGATGTCTTTTGAATTTGTTGTGTCAGCGATTTTGGTATTTTCGCGTGTGATCTGTGTCACACAGCAACTACAAAAATTAAGTTATCCCTCATGGGTTAATTTGTTTATAAACCGTTTGCTTATCTCATCAATGTCTGGAAAAACATATATATGGGACGTGCGAAATTTTCACTGAAACCCTGCGTCGTTAATGCTTCCTGCGGCAAAGATTATGCCTGGTAAATGGTTAAACAGTTGATAAACCTATCAATAATCGTACCTATTACAATAAAACGTTTACAATAAGAAGGTTGCAGGTATACGGGTGCTATTTACCTGGTAATTCATAAAACAGCCAACGGCATGGTTCACACCGCATACTTCGCAAACTCCCATAAGGTTGGAGCTGTAAAGCTAAATTCACGTAGAATACTGATGGTCGTCAGTCACGACTCCCTAACCTTTACGCATACGTGATGAGGACGTATGTAGAAAGATACTAATATGAATTACGATGAATAGTTATTTTATTGTGAATATATGGTTCTTGGTGTCACTTAAATTCGACATACCTATTTAAAACGCAAACTATTAAAACGCAGGAACCGATTGTATTATAATCGATATTCATTATTGATAATAATTTTAATAGACGCTGCATATAAATATTTTACGATAACGATTGATAAGTGTATATTCAAATTGTTTCAGGAAACTTGTTGGTAATGTAAGAATAATTGTAGTTATTATAAAATAAAACTATCCTACTATTCTGGATTACTAATATTCTGTTTTTATGTGTTATATATTCTCGTTTCTTTTCTAATATTTATAATGTGTTTATCTCAAGAGAACTACCACCACTAAACCACTACTACAGATTAAATGAAAGTGTAGTAAAAGCTCTAATTGAAATCTAGTCTGTGGTTATCCCTCTGTTAAATAGACATTTGACGTTATCTCTACTTCATAGTTTTATCAAGATGGGGTACTTACGATTCGTTGTTATGATGCAATTGTGGTTTAAATTACAGCTGCACTAACTTAATAGAAGGTCAATAGTTTTTATACTGTCTGCCAGTCAATTCAATTCGCTTGCAATTCCCCTTTTCATTTCATTCGCTTCATTAGTTGTTCCAGGTAATGATAAAATGTCATTGAAATGGAATAGTTTAATTTAAATAGACCATTGTTCTTTTTCCTTTTACTATCCGTTATCAATATACACCAATTTTATAAACGTGTCAGTGCAGTTATTTGCCTCCACTAAAGCTGTGTCAACATTAGTATCTTTTGCGTAACATTAACATTCGCTACACTCGATCACATGACCAAACTCCTCATTGAGTAAACTACGCAGAAGTTTCCGTATGTTTTGTATTTTAAAACTATAATAGCGTATTATTCTACTGAATACGGATTTTACTGTTTCGGGCTTACGTGATTTTAAAGTACTATGGACTATTTTATGGAACTCGCTTCTTCTCTCTGTCAGTTGTGCTCTTTCCCTTAATTTCTACAACACACAAATTAAAGTGCACAGTTATATGTATGTCACTTGCCTTTTGTCTCATTTTTACGTCTTCTACTGTATCGCGCTAACATTCTTCTTTTACCTTAACATTTTGCGTTATTTTAAGTAATGTACCACTTAACTACTTAATTATGAGTTGGTGAGTGAGGTGATCCTTTGTGGTCACTAATGGAGAAAGAGTTGGCAAGAAACTCTCAAGGAGTTTATTTTCTACTCATAGTTAGAGATAGCATTTACTACTAGTTTTGGGTATATATAAAACTTTAGAAAATAGCAAGTAAGTAGTTTACTGGTGATTATGCAGAAATATACATAAGCTGCCTTCTACCTTAACCTATGACTATATGATTTTTATTCAGGTATTGTTAGGTAACAAAATTATTTACAAATAACATTAAATATGAGTCATATCTGTCTGGATAAATGACATTATTTATGTGCTTACATAAGTAATTTATAAATGTGATTTATTTTGTATGATTTGATTTTCCTTCTTCTTTATATAATATATTAACATAATTTTATAGGAGCTAAGTGATTTGAACTAAGCTAGCTTCATAGAGATCGCCGATAATCGACAAACTTTATGTAGTTAAATAACATTATTATTTGTTCAAAATAAATAATATTTGTATCGGATTAATAGTATATTCAATTCAGTTAAAATATTGTACACTGGAATCTTATCAGATATACATGCCAATTATAGGTACGTACAGCTTTCACTTAACAATTGAGTGACGTGTTATTGTTTACTATTTTAAATAATGAAAACAGAACTAAAGTATAAATATAAATACACCAATAAACAAGATAGAATTACAATTTTAGTAAATGATAACTTAATTTTTTCTTAATAGATATAATAGTCATGAAAAATATCAATATCTTTATATTTGTATAAAACGTATCATTATATATGGACTACAAATGCATTACATCATTCATATGTATTTGTTGTCACTTAATACATAAAACGAGATCTCTACAATCCTCCAATAATTAGAATGTCCTACGTCGAAATTTAGAAAACATATATAAACATCTTTTTTAAAACAATAAACCAATAAAACGAAGATTGCCAATTTTATTCAATTATTAAGCAAGGATTTAATCCCATCCTAATTTTGAATTAAAAAATACTTATATTATGTATTAATATTATAATGATTACAATAATAGTCGTATATTTCTAAAGTCAGACGAATAATAGGAGAGTGAATACTGAAAATATTTGGCGGGTGTTAAATGCCAAAAAAAAAAGATTTAAAAATACAAAAATTAATATTTAAAATATTATATATTAATATCGTTAATATTATCCATTTGGACTTATTAGTAAGAGTATCTATCAACTTCTCAAATGAACGTTATACAAAGTAAAAATATAGCAGAGCAAAAAAAGTGTTAATCTAGCGGTTGTTCATTCGGTCTCCCGCGTAGGTGACTCGTGTTAGAATCCTACCCATCTTATTTTTTAAGTTATGTGCGTATTAGAAACGAATTATCACTTGTTCCTGTGAAGGAGAACATCGTGAGGATACCCAAACATCTGGGAGTGTTTTATAATATTCTCAAATCCAGCGTGGCAGACTATGACCTCCCTTTGTAAGAAGAGACTTGAGGCCTCCAGTGGGATTTTATATGAATACATGGAACATATAAGAATAATAATAAAATTAAATAATTATATTATCCGCAGTAAGCGATGATTGTCGTTTTTTGCGTACTACTTCATATTTCTCTCAGTCACACTGAGTTAGCTGGTAGAGAATGCCAATAGGCAATAAGTTAGCCCTTTGTATCCACTATTATTACATGTATATAATGAATAATAATAAACAAAATTTCTTTGTAAATAGTTTAAAATTGAAAAATATTTTACAAATCTGTCCAAAGTTATATTCATTTCAAATCATATTTATTGGATTTTACGAAATGACTTAAAATTACATATTTATTCTAATCGCGTGTAAAGAATTTAAAATAATTTGTTATTCAATTTTGTAGCGACGCCGAATACCAAATGTATTTCGTCGTATCCAATAGTCGAGTCGCTTTAACGAACAATTGTAATTCAACTATGCACCATACTATTTTGAGTCTAGAACTGCTGCACACTGCGAACACAGATCTAATTCTTTAACCTTAAAATTATATGAAATGACTTACAATGCATTCATTTTATTAGTTAAAACGTCACGAATCGAAGAGCTCTCCTCGTAATTAAGGATGCCTCGAGCATATCTCAGCATGTTCCTCGATTGTATTGATATTAAAAATGGGACAAATATATTTTTGATTAGTTTGCACGTAAGTAATATGTTTTTTTTAATTCTTATAGTTTGAAGTTGATTAAGATGGGTATGTTACATAACCAACTTTACGCTTGGACATTCGCAGTATCTGGGACATAACAGAAGGCTAAAGAAAAAAGTTACGTTAAAACATTTCATAGTTCTTTTAGAAGAGAGGCAGAGTTGGTGAAATTAGGGTGTAACGTGACCGCGAAACCAACTGCATTTGTATTAAATTGCCATAACAATATTAACTGCCATAGACTTAAGTAAATTAAAGCATAATGTCGTTTTTCTGCGTCGTTCCTTCAAATTATTTTTTGACTTAAGATACACTGGTCCAGATTTTTTCTTATAATTCATAAAGTAGGCTTTGGAGGGTTTTGAAGCATGTCTGTTAACTTATAACATGTATATAACTCCCATATATATATCTTTTATTTACTTATTGAAAGGAATTTTTCGCTGAATGACCAAAACACATAACAATAATTAATATTAGTGTTAATTATAGTTTCTCTTTAAAACTAACTCAGTCATTCTATGTAGTGAAATGGCCGCTTGCTTAATGGAAGGGCCAACATACAATTTATATACCCGATATTTAGGCACTACTTATACTTGAGACTCATCATTCATTACGGACATATTTCATTTTTCTTTTTACCAGGCACAAACCGAGATATTTAATATAATTTACTAATTGTAAAACCTGGTTGTCAATTGTAAAATCAATATTCATTAACATTTAACAGTCATTTGATTTTTTTGAAAAAACAATTTAATATAAAGAAAACATTTTCATGAACCGGTCGTATAAGTATTTTAGTATAAGAATAATTTTGTTAGTCGTATTTGTTATTCAGATTGTAAATAATCTTATAATCTTTCCCCGGTTTAGGTATGAGAAGTATTTTTTGTTCGTCATTACATAGACAGGTATTAAGTGCATTAAGAGCTGATAAGTAAAAAATATTACAAAATTTGAGTCCATACAAAATGATACATCGTCTGCGCCAGGCGCGGAACCAAATTTTGAATTGTGTGTTCCACCTCGTGTAGTGTGATTTTTTAATTTGTAATGTATCAAGATTGTAGGCCATTCATTGCGTTTCAAATTAACCAGTGCTAGGTGACGTCAAGCAAAAGATTTTGAAAGCTCCGCATTCCAATAAGGAACGGGTTAAATTTATTACAAACATTTTCGGGAATAATTTTGTAGGGCATAAAATTATTGACTGCAGTTTGCAAAGTAAATTTAAACATATTGTAACGTTCTTGGGGAGAGTCAGGTATATTAATTTCTGAAAGGGAACTTTATCTACTAACTTTCTATAAATGACGTGCAAGAATCCCAATTCATTTTATATTTCTACATTCAAATGTATCACGGTTTGTATTGTAACTATTCGAGAAATTCTATAAATGATTACACATTTAGGTACACTTGCTCCTAATTAAGTATTGAAACATATTTTAAGCTTGCAATCCCCCGCGACAACAATGAATCCGAATGTTACGCGGATACTAAATAAATTCCTTATCTGCGATAGGTTGACGAAGATCGGAGCACAAACTCCACGTACACCAGCACAGAAACGGTCAGATAGTGTGTATTTAATAATATTAACATACAATCATGTGAAGAGAAAGCCCGATTTTCTCTTTTGCGAGCCGATTTTCTATATTTTTTTCTTTCGTTATCAAGAAAAAAATTTGGAAACGGAAATTCGACCACTAGGCGAACACAAGTAATAATTAAACCCACTGCATACCAACCTGCAACACTTCTTTACAAAGAGCCCTAAGTTATCTCCGAATGTACCAAATAAAACTTTAAATACACTAAAGTGTCACAAAGGTTTTTACGTGTAAGAATTACGTTACCCTCCGTATTATCGGGCTTACTCACATTCAGTAACATGAATGATTAAAATTAATATCTGTTATTATTCGGTTCATTAATTTACCTTCCCAATTTCTTTAAAATCCAGTATTTTTCGAACATTCGTCTCACATTAAATTAATTGTCTAAAAAGTAATGGACGGGGCCATATTGGAGCGGCCTCGAATACTCCCTACAAATCCATGCTGGCAGCACAGAGTGTCGTAAAAGGCGACAGAAGCCAGCCTGTTTAGTGGTAGGGCATCGCGTAAGGCTTGTATTATCAGTATTATTATTGAGTCATTAATATTATTTCTATTATCTTTCCGTGAAGGCTATTAACAACATCTAAAAAACAGATCTAATTATTGTTTGCCAACGTCTAACAAGTTATACAGCGGTTCTTATAAGCTTATATATTATATAAGCTTGAGAGCTATCTTATGTATGATTACAAAGTCGAAATTTCTTATTCAGTAGGTAGTCACACTACGCTTCAATACACTTTTAACAAAATTAAATATATGTAAATCGTCACATGCGTATAGTGACCAGTTTCTGGGGATTATTCGAAGTTTAGGCATAATCCATAGACTTAAAGCGTACTTGGAAATTTAATGTTGAAATAAGGTTACTTAAGATGGCAAAACATAAAACCAATTTACACGTTCTCAATAGCAATAGTCAATAATTTTAATATTTAAGAATTAGGGAAAAAATGTATAATATATTTATTGACGAACAACAACTTAACAAGATGTGTTAACAAAGTTCACATTAACTGAGTATTTGAAGGCTATTTAATTTCGATCCTCTAAAAGAAATCGAAAATCAAAATAACGTAGCTAGTATGAGTTTCGGTCCAATCAATTAAGTAAAAAATGCTATCATTCTATGAATTATCGTGTTGCGGGTGACCTAGACGTGTAAACAATACGCTGAAATTGTAACAAAATATTTTTATCTAGTTAACTATGGCGTGCTTTAAACATGGCCGATCACCGCCGGCGCCGTTCAGTACTCTCGCAACCGCCAGCGAAGGCACGCGCCACGACATTTTAAAATAAATTACAATAAAAGTAAATTATAACTTTTGATTATAGCTTAACTCGTATATAAATTACAAGTGTTGAAATTTACATTGGTTTAATTCATAAAACCTTGACGTGACTTTTTAAGTTATCAAAAAGCGCGGGAGTGATAGCGACGCGATCGCATGTACGCTAATAAGCCGGCATTACGGAGCGTTCGGAATTTAATTTAGTGAAGGTCCAATTACGGATTTAGTAACGATTACTGTTTGCTAACCTACGAGCAATTCGGGTGAGTGACATCTGAGGAAAGCTACCCGCAGCTTTATTTTTAAACTTGAGAAAGCACGGGATGCTCAGACAAAACTATTTTTGGTCCACACGTAGAATAGATTTCATTCTCAAGTTTCAAATCAAATCTGAAGTTACAAAACAAATAAGACATATCAAGGAGAGCAAAAAATATAATCTGAATACAATTAATAAAACTTAATTATGGGACAAGGTCAGAAAGCTATAAAAACTTTTTTATGGAAATAAAATTGTAAAAAAAAAAATTAATTATATAAATAAATTTTAGAAATTAACAACGCCAGGATAAGGATACAAGCTGCTAATGTTAAACTTGAAATAATAAAAGGCTGTGTATACACTGACTTACAAACTAGCTGATATTTAACGTCTTATTTGTTGATAACCAACGGAGTTTACAAATGCGCTTTGACTTTTATACTAACGAGTTATACAATTTAGACTTCTTTGCATTTTAGAAGTAAGATTGAAGGCCTTAATAGCAAAATGTTATTTTTTTGTTTTATTTTAAGATTAGCAAATTAGTAAATTTAATAGAAAGAATTGTGCTCCAACGAAACAACAACAATGTTCAAGACAATAAATAATCGATTTCACATTAAAAATCGAGTAGTAACTATTGCGAGGACAGCAATATGGCCTGGATGTTGCCAACTGTATTTATTGACGAACAATTACTCTAGTTATATTAATTAGCTCTTACAGATGTTTGGCATCATCGAAAATATAGCTTCTTTCATTTAACAACTTTACATGCCGCTATATAAAACAAACTGTAGTTTGTTTCGAAACTGTACTTTGTTTGTTTGTTGTATTTCGAACAGTTATTTGAACTTTCAAAACAAAATATCCTACGGTCATAGTAGCTCTAACAGCGATAACCCTACCAGGCGCAAAGCACGTGACAACATAGTATAACATATTACGAACGAAACTGAATACGAATTGATTCGGTTGACTTTATCCTCGTTTGATACAGCCATCAACGCAGGTCTGATGACTGTCATGCTCAATTAATATACGAGATTATATGAAATATATTGTATGCAAATATATGTTCTATCAAGCATGTATAAGAACGAAACTTGCGTGACATTCGATGTGGGTTAGAATACGAAACATTTTATCGTGTACTCACAAGTTACCAAGAAAAATTTCGATGTCAAAGACCTTTGAAATTCATTAAATGCAGAGAAAGTAAAGTCTCGTTTAGCATGTTGGCTGGTTTGGTACCAATCGCTGTTACAGCGTTCCGATATGTACCGACGGATAAGTTAATTATACCGCCTGCATAAAAATTTCGTTTTTCGTATACCACAAGTTTTCTACAATGCTAAAACAATGCGGACGGATGTAGTATAGTGACATTACCAGAAACATATAATGTTGGTTGGTGTATATTTTAAGAACATCTGTTTCTGGTGAGAGCACATTAAACCTTGAAGTAGAAAAAACTAGTTTGCAGTGAATGTGGATACTAAACATGTTGTAAAGCTAGCATTGCATACGCGACCTTTCAGTTACATGGTTTTTTATTTATTGTACGATAAAGAGAATGCATAAAAACTTGTTAAAACTATTCTGTAAAGGAATGTTGATTCCTTTCTGAATTTATTCAGAAGTCGATATAGATTTATTATCAAACATTAAAACACAAGAATCCAAATCAACCAAATGTTTGTTTTGAAGAACTCTTTCTGTTCAAGCCTTACTGAAATTATTAAAAATCTGTGGGACATTGTAATTATTTT
>PDGT01000073.1:1153123-1170060 GCA_003671415.1 Megathymus violae
GTTGTTACGTCGCCATGTCGCCCAAGTTGTCTCGTCGTCATATCGTTGTGATTTCATTAGACGTAAATACACAAACGGGTTTGGCAACACAATCAAACGAATTTGAATGTTCATATTCAAATTCATTAAGTTATTTTGGTAAATACATTTATGCATATCATTTTCTGCTTCTACTAAAGCCAATCAGACTACTTTTCCATTTAAATAATTAATATTCAAAAGCAGCAAAAAATACAGAATTACTCCGACTCTACTGGCTTTGGAAACAGGTTCAATTTATTTCATAAACGAAGCGTGATCCCTATGTTCACAAATAGTAACCATACTGGAAACAATTGTTATTCGTTTTCATAAGCAGTTGAAGTTTTTCATGCTAACACATGTTTGCACCCCCACATACTTGTTCCTTTCTCAAGATACGTGACAGACTTTTTTAATATTATGTAGTGTTATATACTGTGTATTATTACCATCAAGTTTCCGATTCCTGTATATTTAGACGTTGTAGATGGTGTCATCAGTGGTTAGAAAAACAACGCACTCGTGCTTCAGGTTAATGTCCGGGGAAGGCGGGCATACATTACTTACTGTTACTATCAATGATTGTACCATTACTCACTCTGGTTTAGTTAAACCTTTTAGGGCACTATAATCTTCTACATCATAGCATCTTTGTTTTAAAATATTATTACTGTTTTAATGGGTCAATAAAACATATAAAATGAAATGAAATGAAATTATATTTTATTCAATGTTGGTTTTTACAAACTTTTTTGGAACGTCAAACTACACCATCGCTTCAACAGATCCCTACCGTTAGTGGTCTCGGAAGAAGAAGCGGCAAGAAATTCCCGTGGATTTTTTTTTTCTTTCCTAGTTACAAAACGTACTTAAACTGGCTTAATGTTAAACTCATGTCCAAGCAGTCTTATCCTGAAAGTAATCATCAATTTTGTAATAACCTTTACGCATAAGAACGCCTTTGACGTGACTTTTAAATTTACAATATGTAATTTCTGACAATTGTAATGGAATTTTATTATAAATATTTACACATCTACCCATGAATGAGCCACCAGTTTTACTTAGTCTGAAATTTGGAGCAATCAGTTTAGCCTTATTCCCAGTATTAATATTGTGAATATAAGTAAATGATAATAATAATAATAATAATAAATACATTCCTAAGAAAACTATCTGAGTATTTTTAACGTACATAATATCTAAAATATATTGTGATGCTACAGTTAATATATCAATTTCTTAGAAGAGATCTCTAAGGGAATCCCTAGGCCTGAGGTTGTAAATGGCGCGTACTGCTCTTTTCTGTAATATAAAAATCGACTTAATATCCGCAGCTGAGCCCCACAACAACAGACCATAAGACATCACACTGTGAAAGCAGCTAAAATAAACTAATCTTGCTGTTTCCACGTCCGTTAAGAACCTCACTTTCTTAAGTAGGCAGCAGAGCTGTTTCCTTGACAAGATTACAATATGAGGACTCCATTGTAGTCGTGAGTCTACAGTTATTCCAAGAAATGTGGTAGAATTCACTAATTCAAGCACTTCCTTATTTAAATAAATATGAGATGGCACTTGTCTAACATTTGGTAAAGTGAATTAAATACATTTTGTTTTTTACATAATACATGTTACATAATAGCAAAATGCAAAAAACTGACAAACATTTTATAGGCTTAGAAGATATATGTAGGTGAAGTTTTATACGTCATGACATAGAAAATAGATGAGGTAAATAACAGTAATTTCATTAAAACATATTTAGCAGTAAATATAATTAATATTTTAATTACTTGTTAATTAATAACATAGTTAAATTACGTATAAAACTTACCACATGAATTCAGTTATAAACATAAATCAGTTAAGGATAGTTCGGTTCATTATATCCTTTAGAATGAAACTGTAATGCATTTTTCTAGTTTTGGAATTTTTATTTCCAGATGTCCTATGGGAATAATTTTACTTTACTAATGTGCGGATATTTACCAAACGTAACATTGAAAAAATGCGTTATAAGTAATATAATACGTTCGGTCGTTCCATTCAGATTTTTACAAAATACATTTACAAGTCGCTATATTCGAGAATTCTCGGAAGTGCCGACCCTTGGCCCAGCGGGAGATAAAAGTTATTTATAAAAAAGTTTTTTCTGTTTGGCGCCAACCCTAATTTCGTGTTATTTATCTGTCCGCGTTGTTCTTTGTGTGCACGGATGTTAAATATTAGATTTCATATAAATATTTGAATTTGAATTTTCTGTATGTATTGTATAATACAAATATATATTAAATGTTACTTAACGATTCGTAAACCTGCCTGTTTTCCTCTTGTGCATTAGAATGACAAAGTTAAAATTCCAGCGGTTGGCACGTGTTACTTTTAAAACTGTATTTATATGTAGGTTATATTTTTCAATAATTAGTAATAACTTACTCGGAGTGGTTGGAATATTGCACACGCTTTTAGTTTTAAGTTGTGTGTGTATTACAAATTAATTATTACTTGCTTCGGTGAAAGAAAATATCCCGAGGATATTGTTTTTTTTTTTCACCCAGACAAATGGAAACGCGCTATCCTCCGCAGATACGTGGGAGGTGGGTTCATGCATTCTCATGCTCATGCATTCAGCCGGCTGCGCTGGTTATGTGAGACCCCCGATAAACATAGTCCTAGTGATATCGATACTAAAGATAATTGATTGATTTGATACTTGGTTGATTTAATGCATGAAGTTTTAGACTCACAATGTGCCCGCCGCAGACTGTTAAGTTTTCCATTTAATTAATAAATACCTCTATAAATATTTTTATTTTTACTTCATTTATAATAATAATCACTTAATTGTGTACACTATTAACTTGAATAATACATTAATTATATAATAAATTATTATGAAGAATGTTCTGAAGGTTATTAAGAAGGTTCATGCTGTGTATTAACGACATAATTAGGTTCATTTACGTATAATATAAATTGAACATTTAAATGAAATTGAAAAAAATGTGATCTAATAATACGTAGTTTTTAGTTGACATAAACAAAACATTGAATTTTTTGCCATTACATTGGACAAGAAGGAAATAATTATGTTAAGTTGACTTAGTCTTACTAATGTTATTAAACTGTATTATGTAATTTAAAAATTAATTTGTGCCCATTCAAAATATCTTTATTATAATTTTACGCAAATATTAACGTAGTCATATTCCAAGCAGTACGTACAAGTAGGTATATAACTCGGTAATAATTACATTTGCAAATCCTTATTAGACTTCCTTTTTCGTTCACATTAAAAACAACGCCTTAAGCGCAGCACACGTGTACGTGGGTTCATCATCAGAACCAGTATCTGGGCTAATGATAGACTCAAGTGTCTCGGCAAGAGAAGATTATGGTTATAGTCAACCTCGCTGGTTAAGAGTTGCTGGCCATGAAGGAAGCCAACCACGACCAAGTAGAATTGAATTTAAATAAATTCTAATAATGAGTTTGCTTTTATATAATTGGAAGTGCATCCAGGTTTCTATGTTTCCTTTTGCATCGTAACAAGGATGCTTTCAGGTGATTGTAAATTGTTATAACTTTTAGTAAATTGTAAGCTGTTTGTTCCTATTTGAATAACGTATATCACTAAATCAGTATTTCGCTAAACGTTATATATACATTTATTTGGAAGTGAGTCTCCCGTACGACGGAGTGAGGTTTGATTGCTACAAGCACCTCTAATTATTTTTTATTTAGGAAAACATCGCGATGAAAACAGAATACTGCATTCTTGGAAGGTTGCGAAGTAGACATTGGATAATAACTGAAAAGTGGGTGAACTCTCACATTGCGAGAACAGGTGCATGAAATTAGTTAAAAACCACGCGGCCAGTGATAAATATATCGAGTTGAATGTTTACGTCGCGCGATTTTAAATGTCACAGACTAGCGACTGGAAAATTTTCTGTTCACAAAGCTTCTGCGTGTTGTGTAATGTGTCAACTTGTCGGCAAACATTGACCGACCTAAGAACCTTTCATTATTAATTTTAACTTTGCAACAATGACACAAGGTCTTACAAGAAACTGTTACTAAGCAAAAACATTCAAAAAAAAAAAACAGGTACTTATAAATCTTCTAACATTTATACTCCTTTTGCAGTTTATGTATGTTAAATATTCAATATGTATTGTATTATATATGCGAAGGAGACTAGGATGGTTGCATTTGAGCGAAACGAATTGTTATACATATTTCAGAAAATAGTTTATAACAGCACTTTGACTCTGATGTGTTTGAATGAAATAGAATCGGAAGGCCACTTGTTTTTTATATTGTTCGTTTGTTTGTTTTTTTTTCCATATGTCCTGCGATGCAAACAACTAAGAGTATCTGTCTGTCTATCTATTGCCTAGAATATACATAGAAGCTTATCGGACAGCTGCAAGTGAGTATCGTGAGCGTTACACGGAGAACCAGTAAAACTCATGGAAAGTCGCTTCGACTACATTCTTGCAAAATGATTTGATTTATATATAACTGCATATACGACAGTACAACGCCTTTATGACAACCCTATACGAACTGGAATTTTAATCTGTAACTTTTTAATAATTCCGTATTTACCATCACTATGCCGAGATAACCTTCGGACCGGCGAAACTCACTATTTAAATAATTTGAGATACAATTTCAGTGGTAAACTTATAATAAAAATTTAAAACATGGTTTTAACACTTTCATAAATCATTTTGAATTTACATACATTCTACGCATTTTGATAATACAAATTACGTATATCAATCAGCCTTTGTTTGTAGCATATTTTTTAAATTGATAAAAACATAAATGGAACTTTAATTTCACAGTGTAAGTTCAAAGTTAAACTGAAACAAACGTTACTTCTATGTCCAAGTCAGTGTGAAATTAAAATGTTTCTACCGTCATACAAGAATTTAAAAAGTGCTTATAAAGTTATTACAATTATTACAGTTATTACAATGTAAAGAAATTAAATAATCGATAAATAATGGATATAGAACGATAACCATGATAAGAAATAAATAAAAAAGTCATCTCATAAAATGTAAATACAACTGGCGTTCTTAGCGCAGACCAGAAATATCTTCCAGACAAACTTTGGGTAGGGAACGTACATATATTAATATACAGATATACCCATGTATAAAATCATAATTATACAGATAAATTAAACACGTAATATGCAGTAATGTGCATTCTTACTGTGTGAAGTGTCTGTGAATTAGAAGGAAAAAGGCACAAAAATCTAAACACTAAGGTAGTATAATTTAACTTGCTTTTTGAAAAGTATGTAGGGACTCAGATTG
Source organism: Megathymus violae (assembly GCA_003671415.1). Classification (NCBI taxonomy): domain Eukaryota; kingdom Metazoa; phylum Arthropoda; class Insecta; order Lepidoptera; family Hesperiidae; genus Megathymus; species Megathymus violae. The sequence goes on from PDGT01000073.1 coordinate 1,158,484, forward strand.
TCGGATAGGTAGGGAGGGGTAGGGCATTCGAAAGGCGGACACTTGAGGCTGTAAAGATTTTGTGATAGAAGGAGGTGCGGAGCCGAAGGCTATAAGTGCAACGAAGGATATAGTCGTGGGATATATAAAGATACTAAAATCGTAGCCTTAAATATAAACGACCATAAGGTTTATAGAGCACGCAATATGGTCATATTTTAAACAAAATATAAACCTTATCCACATGTTTCGAATTCTATCAAGTTTATAAAATCGCTTCTCAGGTAAGATAGCAAATATCAGCACAATCAAGTACAGGAAGAGATTGAGACTGATTGAAGAGACTGAGCAAGCTGAATTTTGGTATGGGATAAGTATATATATAAATGCTTAGTCTTGGATTGCCTATCATGATTAAATGTGTTGTATGACGATTTACTTTTAATCCGTACGATTTACTAAAGTTTACAATCCAAGTCAAATCTAATTTATAATTAAAAATAGCACTGAATAGGTTATCTAGCGTTGCTTGTGAATGTATGCTATGTATTCTTTTGCTGTTAAAATGGTCGTTGCAGTACTTCTTCTAGTATATATTAACCGCCCTCAAATAATACTTAATCAATCAATCAAATCAAATAGTCTTACGACGTTTGAGTATTGTCAGAGAGCCATTTACAGTCCTTTTCAAATATGAAATTACTTGAGTTATTTAATTAAACTACATATAAACGTGGGTACTCTTTGAATATAATTAAATTACTTAGGTGATTTGTATTATTATTAAAAATTTTGTGAGCTTTTGTATAATTAAATATATGGTAATTATTTTAATAATTATACTTTATTTAACTTGTGGGGAATATAATTACAACGATTGTGAGAAATTCACTTATTTCAAATTCACTGATAATATTGTGCAACGAATAGTAAGAAAATGTTTACAGTGACGCAGCACATTCAACACATAATTTATATCAATTTATTTACGACTACAAAACAATATTCTTAATGCGTTTAAATAATTCGAGTCTAGGAGATAGAGATTTTTATCAGATTTTTATTTATTACGAAACAAGGGATTTACACCTCTTTTTCATATAATTTTGTGACAGGCTACGGCAACCGGAAATGGAATGGAAAACAAATTGGTATTCTTTAGTAAAGTCAGTCTCCAAAGATGGACATGACTTATGTAAAAAATGTCTCAGATAGTAAAGGTTAAAGTGAATTTATATACAATTTATACTGCGTAATTCAAAATTATGTTACCAAACGTTTTTATACATTGTTGTGTAATAATCATGTAAAAGTTTTTAAAATGATAAAACAACTATCGCGTTAAGCAATGAACACTTGGTCTATAAACCTAAACGGGATATACAAGTATTTTGAATGACATAGAACTTGAAAATTTACATAAGATTATGCGAAATACACATAATCTATATATATATATAGATATATTGACACAGTAAGATCCATTATAGGTGTGATAATCGTCGCCAGCGTGAACGTGTTGCTCGCATATAATTGTGTTATAATATTACTTCAGAAAAGGTAAAGATTTTGACATCCTAACCTACTCCAACCTAATTAATCGTAATTGTATAAGACATATATAATCGGTGGTGATGATGGTGATGGTGCAACTGTTTTTAATCATATTCACACAATGTATTTGTGATGTTGTTGAATTATGGAATGATCCGTTTATGTTACGTCCAGAAAAGTTACCCGTGATTGTTTGTACAGATTAAAAATAAAAATCAAATAAAATTTATTCTATCTCTTTTGTGAATAATTATAAGTTTTCAATTTGAGTTTATGGTATCAATTGTCACCGTTACTTCATGTAGTTAATTTCTAAATAATGTCCTAAATAATAATACATAAATATCATTTTTTCCTCCTCCTTTTCTCCTCTATTTGTCATCCGATTTTCTTTATTACTTTTTTATTTGGTAGCAATCGAAGAGCTTTAGTTTTCGAATGAAAGCTTTTTAGAAAACAAACAATTTTCTGCATATAAACAGGCATAGATAAAACAATTTAGAACCTTTTCTCTTCTTTTTGTAGTAGTTACTGCCGAGTTTTAGTGTTATCGATAAAAAAAAAATTGAAAAAAAAACTTTATTTAATGATCGGGCTGAACTTTCAACTACCAAGAGAACACTATTATCAATTAGATGTCACTTAACCTTTTTTTATCACAAACCAATTTTAATCGCGTTAATTTATATTTTAAAGAAGTGATTATGACATAATTTTTTTTATGTATTTAAGTAATTTATTTATATCTATTTAGTTAATTGATTAAAATATTTAAATACTCGTTCTGTCAACTATTCCAACTTGAAGCTATTAAAATGTCGGATTGATCAGATATCATAGATTCATAATTAAAATTTTATTTTGGTAATATAATTTTGAAGTTAGGTGTCACGTCTTAACTAAGTCACTCTCTTCAAAAATACAAAAATGTATTTGTTCTTGTATATATAACAAAAAAGTATTGGGTCCAACCCATTAGCGATTCATTGCAAGGCTGGGAACTCTTTTTGTAATAAAGAAGAGTAACTCTTCCATGCTGCTCCAGTCCGGATAAGTGGAGGGGTTAGTGACCAATAAACCAAGTGTCAGGAAGTTTTAAGCCACCGCAAGATCTATGATATGACTTAATGATTGCTATCTGATGGAAACAACCGGGGCCGACGCGTTAACATGCCCTTCGAAACACATAAGCGCTGAATAAACTTTGCTACTAGTTGTCAACCATCACTGTCGATCGCGCCCGCAGTTCTTTGCTTATTTCTGTCAATTATTTAAGATCGACATGAACCATCGGGCTAGGAGCTCTCTTAAAAAAGTATTGAAATCAAAAACAGTGAATGTTACATACATGTAATAAAATTGTAACAATGAAGAAATTCATAATCCCTAAGTCTAAATAATAAAGTATAATGCGTACTAAGTATTCATTTTTCTATTTGGTTGTAATTTGTGGTACTTATCTGATGAATTTGTGTTTAATTTCACAGTTTATAGATTTCGCAGCTACTTTCTTATACATAGATGAAATACATTTTAAACATTTTCACGCGATATCACTCTAATAAAAAAATAGTAATATTAAAAATCCATTTTTTAATCCATTGCCTTTTTGACGCCAGTATTAAGATCTAAGCTCTTTCTCAGTAAATTATGACATTTTCATGAAAAATAAAATTTAATAATTGGAGATCTTTGACAGTATCACGAAAATTTCTTAATAATACATAAATAAATTAAAAGTACTCCCTCGCTGGCAAAGTTGCTGACAAGAGCTAGTACACAATAAATAATAATTATTTCTGTAGTCATTTCTGTGCAGTCATATGTTCTATATGAGTAGTCAGTGCATAAGTTCAGTTGAAATAATTGAACAGAGTGAGGATATAGTAAATAAATTCAACAATTCTGTCAAAATACATAAAATCACACTGATAGTGAGTATTGTGCCACTACGTTAGATAACAATCCAACTTCACCCAACCGTTATCAAACTGTTATCTCTACAACGCTACATGAAAGCTTGCAACTGGTTACTTTACTTATATGAATAATATTAGTTATACTTAATAGTCACAAATAAGTACAATATATTTCTGAAATTAATAACTTTATTTAATACATGATATGCAAAACTCTCGCTTGAGTCGCTCCTTGGTTTTCGATGTTTCGAAAAGCACAGTAACTTTTTACATAAAATACTTATGTTTGTATTATCCATTAACTGGTTGTGAAAGTTTTCTGTATTAAATTCCTTTTACATTTCTAACGTTGCCTTTCAATGTAGTTGTTACTTCAACAGTATTCCAGCCTTAACTTAAGCCTGTTGAAAAACTGCTGCAAATTGATAAAATAAAGTTTCGTTTGTACATTTTTATGTATACAAAAGTGGTATGAGAGCTTAGATCGATGTTTTGAAAGACAATGAAAATAATAATTACTATATAAGTAAAGTCTTATAATACAAAATATTTTTTTTACGTTTTTTCAACACTGACATTATTTATAAGTAGTTTAAAACAATGTAATTCTTTTGACTCTGTTTCTACATAGACGTCAAAAAGAGAAAAAGGATTTTACATTTATTTGATGTTTTTGTACCATTTTTTAGAGTTGTCGTCGGCATATCTGCAAAATGTCCTTAAAATCCTTAAAATGTTTTGCTATAATTATATAAACATTTGTATCAAAAAAATAGCATATAATTTTTCATTTTACATTCAACGAAGCGGACACATTATGGCGAATATACAATTATTATAAAAAAGAAAGAAAATCCTATATATGACAGAGCGTAGTAGGCACGTCAATCCAGGATGTATATGAATTAATGATTAATTAGCAATAATTGAGAATAAAATTATTTGTTTCTCTATACGCAGCTTTACAATTTACACATAGCCTTGGTACAGTCCTATACGTATTTATGTGTCGGGATGCTCGATCTAAATAGGTCATTGTAGATGTAAACATGTTTGGAATACCAATTTTATCGATACTTGTATCATCTTTGTAATAACTGAGTGAGATACACAACACGACAGTAATATACCGGCCTCAATATATAGTGGTAATGTGGTCAACTCACAATACGAAGTTTATTAGTTATCGTAATAAAAATAAAACTATTTATCTTGTATGGTACTTGCATTCTAACTTCACTACCTAGAACTGTTTCCCGTAAGTTCTTAGTTTGAGAGTAATTATTGCTAGATTTTCACACTGACAAAATATTGATTACCAGACTTAAGTTACTTTTCAAATATTAAAAAGGACTCTGAATCATGCATGTTTTATAGCGACGATTTGTTTTATTACCACAAAACGTTATAATTTCGTTACGTAATTTCAAAAAGTAAATACGTAATATTATTTTAGTAACACAGTATATGAATCAGTATATGAACTAAGACATTAAATATAATGATATAATTTATTAACAGTACGATATTATTATCAGTAACTGCTTGTTAGAAAATTTCTTGAACGCTGGTCCTGTTATCTTCAGATACCAGTCGTTAAACCATGTCAGAGGCCTTTAAGCGGTATAAGAACTTCCAACACATGTTCGCCAAATCCTTTCTCTACTCTGCACTGCCAGATTGTTGTTTACGCTCTAAGCCTCCACGAACACGAGTAGAGACAAAGCCTCTAATCTCTTTAGATTACATCATTCAACTCTTCAACCCTTTAATTGAACCCAGAATTGAACTCGTATTAATAAAATTACGTATTCTTTATACAAGTTCAGTAACACGAATTCGCAAAACAACACTTCACCATAGTCACGCGTTTATCAGGCGCTATCACAGTATGTAATAATGGTCGTGATTTACACACGCATATAATTACAACCGATGGGTCACACGGTCATCGATCCAAATAATCATGTTTGCTTCCAATATTGAATACATTGAGCTGAGTGGAGATTTCCACGGGATCTGCACTCAGTGGAATATTTATACATAAGCTGTCTTTCTTCTCATTTTGTCTGTGTGCCCAAGTAATTCTTACAAATGTTTCCAACTGGCCAAACAATGTAACGCTTAGCAGTTGCAATATTTATTTATTTATAAATACTATTTTTTATTCATATATGCAATGACGCCATCGGACATTAATGGACGTCAATGGACGTCGGTAACCTTGGATACATAATATTTTTGTTTTTTGATACGTATTTGCCACTCATAACATGTTATGTTGTAATATAAATGACATGACGGAACGAGCATCGGTGGCGGCATCGATTCCCGCGACATGGCTTACGACTGCTATTTAACAACGACCGAGACGGCTTAATGTACCCTCCGAAGCACGGAAGCGGTCGTGCCTTTTAAACACCGACATTCGTCTGTTGAATTTCGAGCCCACGTCCGTTTTCGTTCAATCGCTTAACTAAATTTGACATGTTAGTTATCAAGCCATTCAATAATTTATTATATTATGTTATAATCATCATTTTGCACTGCTGAGCTCAGATCTTCTCTTACAATGGGTTACCATCCGCCACGCTTGTCAAGTGCCGATTGGCAAATTACACTTGTTCAAGAATACACATGAGAACCTTCGGATATACAAGTTTCCTCATGTATTTTTTTCCTTAAGCGAAGATAATTAATTTTGAATATGCTCATAATTTAAAAAATAGAGGTACATGCAGAACTCTAGTCTCTCGTGCGAGAGATCGACGTTCAAACCACCAGGACCTACAATATTTACTTCAAAATAATTTAAATAGATTTAACCCATTCTCAGCTCAAACACTGGATTCCTACAATGGAGAACGACTAAAAGACCTCCAGAAATTCATTGCGGTGATCAAGTTCAAACCAGTTGTCTCAACTCAACCAATAAAACATTTACGTCATGGAACTTATGGCCTAACGATTACATTGTGATCTTCTGTTATTATTTAAACACGTGAAACTGTATTTATTACAGCGTTTAAAAATTTAATACTTACTCACTTATGATAAATTATTAAATAGTTATTAGAAAGGTCAAAACAAATATATCATAGAAGAATTGCATGCCAAATTTCGCTGCTCGTGGTGGCTCTTCTCGGCACCGAATTGGGAATGCGCTATGTCCCGTTGGTTACCCGCTAGGAGTCACCTCACGCAGTTTAATCCCGATGATATTCGTACGTATTAATTAGGTTATTTACATGGCTTTCTTATAAACCACCGACCTCGTAAACGTTAGTAGCAGCAAAATAATAACGTCTTTAACGCATTGTTCTACCTACATGAACCTTATTATTTTAAACTGCAGTTGAGTCATTGTTTTTAACGTATTTCATTCAATTTACACAACTAAATTGGCCTTTATGATCAGTGTCAATATGTGAATTTTAAAGGATGTTTTGTTTGTTGTCAGGTCGCGTAATGGTTCAGCGGGTAGCCACGGACGAGCGTCCGTTTGAGACGCCGTCCTCGGACGAGAGCGGCCTAGGTCGCAGCGACTCCCCCACTGATGACTCGGAACCCGAGGCGGCATTGGTAAGAGTAACGTTCGAACCACTATGCTACCAGTGCTTACAAAGTCACTCGTATTTGCGAAAAAAAAATTTTTTTCTTAAATTTTATATAAATATTTCAAATTTACGTCGTCCATTGGATCTAAATCTCAATGGAAAACTCTATTAATTTGGAGATTATTTTTCTAACCTTATAAATAAATTTGCGAATAATTTAGAAGCTATGTCGAGTAACCCATAAATATACACATAGATAGGAAACACAAAAAAGAGTTTTAACAATTATGTATGTATAAAATTCATGTTATTGCAACAGTCTTAAATTAATCGCTGCCAGCTCATATTTAACTGAACATGATTAGTGCTTTAATCATTTGAAAGACTTTATAATGATAGACGGTCGAGTTTCACCACGTTTCACAGATAACTTTGACGTTTGACCAGTCATAGGACAAGTTTACTCAATATTCATTGGCACGTAATTGGCATAAGCAATCAAATTGAATCCACTGCACGCATTTCTCAACTTGTGCGGATTCCTTGTAACGTAAAATTAACATAGAATTATTCAAATAACTCATTACATATATGTATCTTTAGTTAGTAATTTGTTACTTGGTTAAGTAATTATATTTAAAACATAGAGTTAATAAACTAGTAAAAGAGGAACACAGTGTGCGAGTGAGATTTCGAGCTTTACGGAAAATCCTACTTGCGAGAAAGAGATACAAGAAAATTTACCGTAGGACTGTTTTCAAATTATTTACTTTCCATTACTCTCCTGTCAAAAAATTGCTATTTGTTATTTTATTAGTTTCATTTCAATCTTTCTATATTTTGTCAGACTAAAAATAGTAAACATAATGGTGTCGTGTTCAGTATTAAATTGTAGGGTTACTTATAACAATAACCTAAACAAAGAGGCAATACACAGGTAAGTACTGATAGTGCAATACTACTTTCACGATGCTTATTTCCATAGAAGTTGATCTTAAAATTATATAAATTAAGATTAATAATATGCAGTGAATACTCCATTTTATGAATAATAACTTATTTTTCATAATTATGTGTAAGATAAAATTATATTGTGTATGTGAAAATGATACCGTTTCGTGAAGGACTTGCACAAAATCTATGGATAAGTGGATAATTTTTAAATAGGTATAAATAAATATTTTTTACCTAGATTTGTTCATATTTTACCTTTTTAGTTTCGGTTACAGCTTGTAAACACATTGAAAAGAAAGTAGATAGACTGATATAATGGTGCATCTTTGGCTTTAGAATAGTATTTAGCTTTTTCAATTGATAAAATTTGGCGAATTTTATATTTGTTATTATTATGATATGACAATAAACGGCGAATGTGATTTCATATTTATTGACAAATTTTTCTTCTTCAAGGTTTCCTGTAAATGCAGTTCAAAAAGAAAAATGGATTCGAATGTTAAACCAGATAGGTAGGGTTCCTCACAAAGTTTACAGTAGACATTTTAAGGGTAACTATTTTGTTCTACGAAATCACTGACATGATAATGAAGAATCTATCGATTTACATCAAATAATTAATTAAAACCAATAAGCATTATTATTATTGTTTTCTTTAGTACCGTTTAATCACGTTTTATTTTATCCTCTCAAATAAGGTTAAGTTTAGATGAAGCGAAGTAAAGAGAAGTTACTAGTATTAGCATGGTGTTATTAATTTAACATGTAATAATTAATTAAGAGAACGAAATGAATAAACCAAAGAAACCTGTGATGGAATAGTCGACATTGATGTCGATAATACATGGACGTGAATTTGACATCACTAAAAGTCACGCACATCAGTGTATTTTTCACACACATGCACATTTATGTTTTAGTGACGCGATTTTGAGATGAGTGTTCCTCAGTTACATAACTCTTTGATTTAAAAGTGGTTTTGTATAAGAAAGCATTCAAAATCTTTATGGCAACTTCGTGGCGTAACCAAATAAAAACTATAAAACATAAAATGTCAAAAAAGATGTTTCATATGAAAAGTTGTTAAAAATACAAAAATAAATAAAACAAACAAGAGCAAACGAAATGCCGCCATCAAAATTCAGAATTGGATATGCTCTCAAATTCAAGATGCGCTAACACGGTAATAGTTTTCGTCGTCGGCTATCACATCTATACAGTTTTATATACCTTCGAAAAAGTCGAGTGTAAACCTCACTGGAATTTTGACTGGAATGGTATATTCCGAGGAGTCGAGAAAAGATCAGTATGCGTAGGCACGAGCTTTGAGACTTTAAAATCGTATTAATCTTGTCATGACGACAGAAACATGTTTTGCGAAAGAAAGATATTTCGAAATTAATACCTATGAAATCATTAGTGTTACAATAATTATAAGTAATAAATAATAAAGAGATTACGAGATAAAAACGTATAATTAAGATGACCGCAGTAGAGAAGAAAGAAAAAAGAAATAAAATGTTAAAGAGGATAACAGAGAAGCTGATCAGTGCGTGTTTATTAGCAACTATTACAGTGGCGTCGGCGGAGATAGCTATGACGATACTGATTTTGCTGTTGTGAGATTTGTGAGCTAGAAATATGGCTGTAAGCAAAGTCTGGCAGAAGAGTAGACAAATAGCTCACAAGTCAGCAGTATTTTTAACAGATGCATTCTGTTGGAGTCTGTTGATTCTAGGAACTTATATGATTTTATATTTTTAAATATTGTATACACATAAACTAATTTTGTCCTCGTAAACAGATAATTATAACGTTTTTTACCTTAAAATTACAGTGATATCTGTTATATATGATACATCATTTTTATCTGCACTTTTTAATCGCTCATAGCTCGACACATGGCTTATGACAATTGACGGAGTTGAGCAACGGCGCCCGCGGTCAGAAGTTGAATGAGTGACCGCTACAGTAACAACTTTTTTTAAAGCTTTTTTAAGAAGTCAGTCCCTATTTTTATCATTAAAGAGCACTCGTTAAACCTTATCGCATTCACCAACACCACTAATCCGCACGGAAGCATCGTAGTGGAATAATCTCTATGCCTCCTCAGCTACGAGTACTGTATCCTGCCGTAGAACTCTAATGGGTTGATGCTAATATTCGGTAATGTTATATGCATTAGATTTAATAGCTAATATTGTTACTTTAATGTGGATAAAATGTGTAATGTAACAAAAATCCAAACAGCGAAGGACAGAACGACATCGGATATTCCATGATGTCACAGCCTAATAAGGCTTGTCTAATAAGACAAGGTTACATAGGAAGGTTTCCAGCAATTACCAGAAAATTAATAAATGTTATTTTGATATAATGACGTCTTCTTGTTTGTGCGAATTAAAGATAATTAAATATAGAACTTGTATAAAATAACAAATTCCGATTTAAGTTTTATTTTGTAGATACGAGTACCTCCACTTATAGATTTTTATAACTGCAGTCTGAATGGGAATAATGTGCATCGTTGGTCGTAAATGGAGATTCATTATATGTATATATACACATGACTAAATGACGTTTCTAAAGTTATTCTCTGAATGATGTTAAAGTACCTTCAAAATCGATTGCGTTAGAAAGAACTAATTGCAACAAAACAAATAGAGTTGTATTATGCTATTTACAGAAATAGATTATATATTGCACACAAGAAACAGAAGTCAAGGAATCGATACTGTAAAAGTAGAATTCATTTGTGGATGGTTCAAATGTCAACTTCTTTTTTGTTATCAACAATGTCAAGCTTCGATGTCAAGGTCAAATAAGCCTAATGTAAACATCGGGAAAAATCGAAATAACACAAATAATTTGAAACTATTCCATTCTACATGCCAGACTTTGTAATTTTATCCACGAGATCCATCGACGTCATTGGCGATGTGAAGTTTGAAGATTGCGTAAAGTATCACTCAGTTCCTTTATATAGTGTCACATATTTTTTAAGTACGATCTCCACCCTCTTATCCTACGTCTAATTCTCGGAATGCGACAGTCTTTTTTATAGTTTACAATAAACTGTCCAAAATAAAACTACTTCATGGTCACAATTTTTCAATTAAAAATTAAATAATGACATTTGAACATTGGACTCTTTTCGCTTATTATTTACTTTGCACTATAAATTGCTTATTGTTTTATTTTGAATTATTTGTGTCGCATGATATACACACATATACATATAGGTTTGATAAGGATAACGTTTCTGTGCTTTGGAAGACCCGTTTAAAGCTTTGGGCCCCGTAATTATTGTAAGAAATAAGAAAAGTTTTCGAGTGGCATAAAAAGTGTTGAACCAATTGACCATTAATAACTTGTCCGCCAATCCGTACTGGAGCAGCATGGTGGATGTAGATGGATGTTACAAGTGGATTGGACACTAACTACTCCAATGATGTGCAATAGAAGAGCATGGTGTAGTACCATAGACTTAATATAGTAGTACGCTCTTCGAATTTCTAATCCAGATTTATACTCTGTAGTACGGCGCCAAAAGGTTGATGCGACATAATTTAATGAATAATTAGCAATGCTGTTGTCTTTTCTAGCTAATTTCT
>PDGT01000073.1:1170077-1298304 GCA_003671415.1 Megathymus violae
TATTGATCAATCCCTTTATTCTACAGGCAGTACCGCCGGACGGAGGATGGGGCTGGGTGGTAGCTGCAGCGTCCTTCATGTGTAACTTTGTAGTGGATGGCATCATCTTCTCCGGCTCTTTTATAACTGCTGCTATTAAATCTGAGTTCGGGGTAAGTTCATTTTTAACAACGTTAATAATGAAAACGAGGTGTAAGGGGCTCCATCTAACCTTGAGGTCCAATCCAACCTCCACTGCTTGTAGGTTTATCACAACAATGATTACTTATGATATTAAAAAGCGTTTGCTCCATATCTTGGCTGGCAACGTGTAAGGTGTAGCTATTGGTTAAGTGGTATGTTGGCCCGTCTTTTTGACGGCTTGTGACATAAAAAGGGTTCAGCATTCGTGAAACTCACTTTTAAACGTTGTTTGCACTGTTTGTCAAACTTAGAGCAAATTAGAACACAACTATTCCCCAACCACGTTTCAGTAGGAGATCATCCTTTACTTAATAGACCTTAAATTTTTATGAAACAGGAAGGCAAGTGCAAAGGTTGGTTAGGCATAAATTAGTCGAATAACATGCTAGACGTCAGAAGTGGTTAATTTTAAATTTTACGTATTTGACTTTGTGTTTTCATATCAATCAAGTGTCAGTACCTAAATCAAATTCATAATATCATTATAAGTATTTAGTTCCTGGAGATTACTCGTCGAGGAGAAAATCTCATATATACATTTCATGTGTTGAAAGTTACTTAGTAGAAATGCTATTTATCATCCATAATATATTAATTCGATACTCGATAATCTCTGTAATATTCGCGTTCCTTTCAGTATAGACAGAAAATGTTTTCAGATAATTTACAATTCCCTAAAAATCTTTAAATATTACTATAAACATCTTTCAAGATTTAGTAACGAACATGAAATCCAAAAGAGACTTTAGAATTACATCCTAATGGACTAAATAATTTCTGTGATTCTTTGTCGATTTAGCCATTAGCACCGTGATTGTTCTATTTCTGAGTCGGACCATCTCTCAGAATGAGGGAAATTAAAGTCCAGCCCAAAAGTTTAAATTTAAGACTCGTTTGAGAATAATGTAGTTTTAGTGTGAAATGGAAGATAGCGTTGTTATTGTCGGTAAACAATTTATTAAATTCTTTCTAAGTTGAATGTTATAAATATATCAATGGTTAATAAAAAATTCAAATTAGAATTATTAATTAATCTACAATTAAGTAATGATAAAATTACATTATGTTATATTGTCAAGTAAACTGCCCTTTACCTATTGATTAATTTATAGCTGACTTACTTGTAATCACATCATTATCACGTGCATAATTTCCCCGTTACATAATAAATGGGATAAAGTAATTACTATATATCTTGTCCATTAGTATGCGCATATCCATAGGGCACTGAACTAAATGTAAGTCACGCGGCAGATCACTCATCACTTGTGGGTAGGTGGCAGTTGTGCATACATGTGGTACAGTATCTGTGAGGGCTCACTCAAGAATTCCATAAATAAGTGTTAGTTTGAATGGGATCTAGAAAAACGTTCGGATTTTAATTGAATGATTAATTACTATGGAAAAGATAGTGATATAGTTTTTTTAATCCAGTCCAAAAAAATCTAGGTAACACAAACATGTGAATTCATTTAACAGGATGAGCCGTTGGAAAAATTAATGGCAGCCACATTGGCAACGAATAACACGCCTGACGTGGCACCATGACATGCGCCATGGGGACGCACACGATAATCATACTTTTGAAACTCATATTACCATAACTAAAATAAATTCACTCAACACATACATTTAGAACTGAATACTCAACATATATATTATTCAGTCAATCCAGTACATTCTACCAATCACATTTTGTTTAAACTGAGATATTAAATAAATAAATTTAATCATCTGCATTGTTATCAGATATTTGTAGAAATAAGTTTATTTTCACGGCAACTAAAAAAAATGTAATTGAGTCAGAAGTAAGTGCGTGATAGTGCGCGTATGCATTGGCATTATATTTTTAGATAGTAACACAGACGGAGACCACACCCTCACAAGTTGACGCGAGCGCTTCGCGTTCATATGTCATGCGGCCAACTTTTGCGTCACAACCGTGCCTCCGCTATCAAACTATAAAATTTTATTTTAACTTGACTTGTCATTGATATTTTTGTTACATCTACTTATTATGTAAGGCTTATATTTATGCTATGGGCAGCGTACCTTGTTTTTTTAACAAACCTTGTCCCCGTTTTCGTATAGCCAAGACCAAAATCAAATTCGTTGGCGTGGAGTAGATTAATGTGGATATTGCTGTTTTATTACTACAAACGAACTTAAAAATATTAACAAGTGTACCAATAATTTACGTATACTAATTATAACCAGCTCAATGTAAAAAACCAAATGTAAGAATATTAACTACACGTTTTGAATTATTTTAAGAAATCGTGATTAAGAAACTCATTACCTACGTCTTGTGCCTTTAATTTATCAGAAGTCTCGAAGTGTAAGCTATTTAGCGAATTTTCAATACGTAATGGATGTCTTAAGCTGAGTCCGAGACACGTAATTAAAAGAGGTAATACTAAGAATACGGACTTTCAATATGTGGGATATTGATGTGATGTGATGTGATGGGATGTGTCAAACAATATTACCCAGCCCGAGACGTAGACTAGGCAGAGACTAGAGAGAAATCTAGCATGGCTTACCCGAAATGGTGTGCCTTTACAGCCAGTCGTAACAATTCCAAAATCTGAATATGAAAAACGGTTAATATTGTTGATTGCATACAATAAATTACAACCACAACTCGATCGGAATAATGCAGACATCTGCGATTTCCATAATGTTAAGGCCAAGGCCTTCACGCCGGCGACGCAAGGAATCGTACAGCGTTCATTCATTCAGCACGGACATTCTCGTTTAGTAACCTTTTCGATTTTATAGAGTAATACTTAATAATTGAAATGAAATAAGTGTTCTTATAATATCTTTATTTATTAATTCAGTCATTGATATGTTTCACAGAGATCGAAAAACTTTGGAACAATTTGAATGATTGAATGGGTATTCTTACGATTTATTCGTGTTGTCCATACGATTTTTCTTAGCTTTATTATGATCCGCTAGGTGGCGCTTTAGTTAAGTTATTAACAAATTATTCATATTCAAATATTATTCCGTACTATTAGGCGACAGCTAGTAAAAAAATTAAGATTGTATTATTTACTACTCTCCCACTTTTGTAAGGATACGTATTTATTTATTTATTTAATTATTTATTTAAATGTTGCACCAACAAAAAGATCACCATTACATTTTAAACAATAATCATGCAAGTTTTATACATACATAGGTGTCGATTTACTTATAGGTACAAACTACATGCTATGAAAATCTGAGCAACAAACTAATGAAATACAAAATATGAAATAAATATTAAATATTACGTATGTCAAATACGTATAATCAAAGATGTATATGTATACTGTTGGGTAGATGTTTTACCTGGATATTATTCAACGCATTGCATTGCAGTAGGTACGTTATTATCATAGTAAGCACTATATTTGTGAAGCAGTATAAATTAAGGTTTTTGATTTATATGTAAGTACGTCAATCTACAGCAAAATTACTGTGTCAAAGACGTCTGACGTTGTGAAACATCGACAAATTATTGAATATAATATATTAAAAGACTTGTTAATTAACTGCACGGTGTCGCTATTATTCCACGAATCGCCCTACAGAAGCCTGCAGGGCGACCCTGCTGAGCGCATTATCATGAATTAATAAGCTTTTATAAATTTCTGTTACATCTAATTCCGGTTTACCTTGCAATGGTTATTTCCGGGTAATTTACATTAAAAATCGTACCTAATAATGTATGTAAGTATAACATTAATTTACATTGCGTAGGCAATTCAACTTTGTGAAAAACAAGGCATCGAATGCAACTCTCGGAGCTACTTCTATTTTAAACGAATAAAACAGTGTCTAAAGGGTTTGAAACATAAATTGATAACCTGTTTGCATAATACAACTCACTCAAAATCCACAACTTGATAATTGCATCGATAATTATGTTTCTCGAATATATACATATAATGTTCTTGGCTTCTGGCTATCGGGGGCAAGATTTTATAATCGACATTCAAATAAAAAGTACGCCATGTCCTTGCAATGTCGTCGTTCTTAATTGTCATATAATATTATCTTGGACTCTGTTCGGTTAGTTTCATTTGAATGTTCTGGATTTATATAAATATAAATTAAGCGAATTATTATACAAGAACAAGAAACAGGTTTGCGAGCAGTTCGTAAAAAAGTAATTATTTATACATTTAATTCGGTTTTAAATGATTTTCAGGTAAAAAATATATTCAATAAAAATTAAAGTATTGTTAAAGAAGGTTATGGTTTCCAGGGTTGTTAGGTGGTTATTTTATTTTATGCGTGTAAGCAGTTCTTGTCGTTAGAGATTGTATTACTTCAAATTAATTGCTTACAATCGAGTTTGTCGTATATTTATGTACTGTGTACATATTTTTGTGGATAATATTTGATACGAAAGCACTTCAAGACTTTAGTAAAAGTATTACGCACCGAATAGAAGTTCATGGAGAGTGTAGTTCATGTGGGTTCAACGTACGGAATCGACCTCGGGACGCTATTATTGCATATTCGAACATTATCATTAGGAATCGAATCGACTTTAATTAGTAATTGTCTTGATTTTAATTCTCTGCGTATCAACACGTATTTACTGTTTGATTACGTCTACAGTTTTTTATAATTTTTATTACCTGTAATTGTTCTAAGTTGTACCTGGAACCGATGATTATCCTAATTGACTTAGTTACTTACTTTTAAGTGTCGATAATTACTTTTGATTACGTTTTGCCTTCATCATAATATAGATACATCGATTATATATTAATGTTCGATAAATAACTTTAATTTTTTTTCATCTCACCTGTATTTATTACTACTCTGTGCACACTGCGATCTCTATAACAATATATATTTCATAATGACTAATTAAAAAACAAACATTGCGTGTAGTTAAAAAACAATAACAAGAAAGAGGTTTAAAAACAATACATAATTGAAACAAAAGTCATTACACCTTAGTACAGTTATCAAAAGAGGTGGCTATATCGACCTATGTAATCATATAGTGTTGTTTAAAAATAAATATTTCGTAAGCAATAATCTGTAACACAAAACTACTGGATAATCGCCAAAACTCTAGCAAAAAATATTTCATAGGAGTCTGTGCCAGCAAATGTCGCGCGTCGTCACTATAACATTAAGGTATTTTAAATGTAACGAGTTCTTACTATTTTGGTTATTTTATGACGATATTTCGATCCAGTAATATAAATCAACATCAATGTGTGACTCCGGTGGCGTGGAACAGGCTCTGGGCCTCCTCAGTCACGAGAAAAGTATCATGCCTCGTAGTGGCTCGGTAATGAATAAAAGCTATACTTCGTATCAAGTATTTTCATAATGTATATCCCGTGATACAGAATATTATTTCTCAAATTTTATTAGTTAACCCCAGAATCAGAATTCGTTTACGATACTTACAAGTCCGTGATGATTCACTTATTACAAGCCATGTAGCTAATTACTACTTTTTGCCATAAGTGCGTGTGTATGTATATCATATCTAATCGGTATTCTTTGGCAAAATACTTTATTTTCAAAAGAGCTATTTATTTGGTTTTAAATAAGTAATATAAAAAATTAAAGGCTATTTTTATTTATTAAGTACAATGAGTATAAGTAAGGATGTATATAAATTTATATCTCGCTAAATACCTTATATAAGAGACATTTTTTTTTCCTATCGAAGTAGAATGCCATCTATACAACGATATTGGTACTAAAATTAATGTTACTGTACTAGTTTAACGAACGAATATCGTAGTTCCAGTTGTGCCAACAGATATCGCAATGAAAGGTTGTAATAAAATTAATTAATTTAATTGAAATCGTGGATTAATATGAAAAAATGTATTAATATCAAGTTTAATAAATGTATTTGAAATTGAGTTGATGAATATATATATGGAGAGTGTATGCTAATACTAGGAATTAAAAAGTAAACGTGTTTTGAAAACTTTAAGAAACTTCTGTAAATTACTCGATAATGACTCATCCTAGTCCTAGTGACCGAGTTCCGACTGACTTCGTTACATTAATAGTGTTTTTAATTACTCGAACATATTTTAAATGGTACTAAAATGCTATTAGGTATCGTAATGAAGGCACGATGGTCATCCTTGAACTGTTTCAAATTTAATGTTTAAACTTAACAAAAAAATAAAGTCGCACTAAATTGGACGTCGAACAAATTAGCGCATAGTGATAGTGCGATAATTCTCTAGTCTGCTATTTCAACTAGAGACAAGATACCAATAAATAAACATGATTTGCATTGCATAGTTGTTGTTGAACGAGGCGGGGTCAAGAAATCAAACGCTATATATGTATAACCGATAAGCCGTATTTGAAGACCTTCAAGGAACTGTATTTTTAACCGCACTCACACCTCACACTTCTGTTTAAGCGCGTGTCGTTTGAGCTATTATACAAACAAGCTCACCGAGGCTTACTAATGGAAAGTTTAATAACGGATAACTATGAACTTTCAAAGAAATATACGTAGGTATCTATCTTCGCAGTGTTATAAAAACAACGCTTGTATTTACCGTAAATATCTCAATTAAGTACTTCTCTCTGCATAACTACTGAATAATTAATAAATATACATGAAATAATTATTAGCATTAACATTAACATTTAAATATAACATACATTAATGTTCACTCACTCATGGAAAACCTACACAATATTGGATATTATCGTAACGTATCAATAATGTGACAATAATCATAATGTTTCTAAGACAATGTCATTGACACCAAACTCGATATTCTTGAAACCATAGAGAACCTAGAATGTATGTAAATAGTTTGCTAAGGGCCTTCCGTACCTATAACCAAAGTAATTAGAAGTCCGTTATGCCAACAATCTGCGAATGACTTAACGAGAGGCCACCGCAAGCTTCATGGTCAAAGTAAATAGGAACAACCCAGACTAATGGAGTTTACACATAAGTCGCCGACCTAAAGCAGTATCCGTGTCGTTATAATTAATTGGTTGGTTTAATCAACTTTGCGGTTAAATTCGGTACACATGGAGAGGCGGAAGGTTGGTGTGTTTATATATAGTCGAGTCTGGCGACGGAGGCAAGATTGCTGAAAGCATACCTGCGGTCCCCCGGGGACGTGTCCAATGCAGGGATCCACCGGTGTGTTCACATGAGCATATATGATATGCGCCGAGTGCAGTTGTAAGTGTTTTAGTGGATAACAATTAGTCCGGAACCTGGACAACTGAAAGTACCTCCTCCAGAGAAGCTTGTAGAGGTTGTTACATAATCTTTTCTCCTCATTCCTCTCCGAAAACAAAAAAAATATTGAAGTGTGGGAAATAACGACCTTCTACATATTCAATTGGTCTTTGAGCGATTAAATTTTTAATATTATAAATACTCCTGTTAAGTGATTATGAAGTGTCCATTTTTATTTTTACATTAATTAAAAATCCTTAACCGAAAGATGTAGTGCATAGACTCCCGTATAGAAATTAACTACGTGAAGGCAAAAAGGGAGTATTTGTGTAAGCGAAACTAATCTCTATCTCGTTAGTATAAGTTTGAAAATGTTATCAGCTTCTGTACAATTTGCAACCTTTTCGTGGCTGGTAAGTTAAGTGCGTCTAGACATAATAAGTTAGCAATTACGGTACACAAGTCTTTTCGTCTATAACCAATAGTAATATAACGTTTAGTCATAACGTAGAGGATGCTACAACATTATTACAACGTAATTTTAAATATTTTACCGAGCAAGATTGAGTTAATTGTAGGAGATCGTGACATGATGTAAAAAATTTCAGAAAAAATCTATATTAATATTATAAAGAGAACCACCGCCACGATTTCAAAAATAATTTTACCAATTGAAAGGTACGTTATTCCGGATAGATATAGGATTTATATTAAGTGTATATTATGTATAATAATGAATTGTTGAACCCGAACGAAGTCCGAACGGGCCACTAGTATCATATAAAATAATTTGTTTCAATTCACGTTGTAACTAATCGACAGTAAAAGTCGCTAAAGTTTTTTGGTACTCCCAACGTGCGTTACAGAAAAATGTAATATTCAAAAAGTATATGTATTTATATTTGAACTATAACAGGCACTCAAGAATTTTATGTTTGATGTCGCTTTACCTACGATCCATGTAATTGGGTCTAAATCTTGGGAAAAAATACAAAAATGGTGAGTACCCGTTATAGCTTAAATGTCCGCATGATATAAGTTTTACAATTATATGTCAAAAATTATATGGTTTTTTTTACCTGTTAGTCACGATTGCCTGTCAAGCATCGCTTCGATGTGTACACACCATGTTTTCAAAAAATCTAAATTAAACTGTGTATCAATAAACAACACAAAGATCTTATTTTTTTTAATAAGTACGACTACTTACGTAATAAGTTTAAATCATACGAAATAAGGGTTTACGAACTAAAACACAATTCGCCATTACATACTTTTTAGAGCCGATGTATGTTTTCGCAGAACAAATTAGTTACAAACACAAACGTATCTAGTTCAAATACATATATTATGTATAACACGCTTCCTTGACATCGGTGGCAACGGTGTAAATTGCCTTTATATTATGTCTCCCTATGGCTCGTGATACTTACATTAATGCTGAACAGAATGTAATTATTAATTAATTTTGTGACACTTCTAACCATATTATACTAATTCGAAATTTTATTTTATACCTATATTCTATTTGTTAATGGTTCCTTGTAACATAAACGAATTGTCATTTGCGTTTGTGTTTATTATTTTGCGGTGTCGTTCAAAAACCAATTTAGACTTTTAATGTTTATTATTTTGCGGTGTCGTTCAAAAACCAATTTAGACTTTTAATGTTAGTGAATGGTGGTAATGGAACTTTTGTTAGACTATTAAAAAAAAAACGATGTCTATGAAATGAACGAACATTGATGTCTAGAATGGTCACTTTGTCTTAATTAAATGTATGATTATCTGATTAATATACAGTAGAGAACAACTTTGGAGATACAATAATTATAAAAAAAAGAAATTGCGTCAACATTTTTGATAGCCTCTAATGTTGCGTGCCGAACATTGCTGTCAACATTATTCCAGTTTTGATTAAATGAGCTCTCTTTAATGAGTAAATACAGTCAAGCAAATATATCAATAAATAATCCAATAAATAAGCTTCATAAATTTTAAAGTATCACTTTATTATAGTATGGTAAACGTACTAGTAGAAGCGGATAACGGATATGTCGTCTTGTATTCATGTTACTGTCAGCTATGAAGGCTACTGGGTCAGTCAGCTGACTGTTGAGAGGAACTGAAACGGAAACTGGTCAATGACAGCTATCACTTCTGATTCATTTTTTTGGCTTGTAATTGTATAGTTTAAGTAAGTTATATGGCAGATGTTATAGCTAGTGTCCATACGTCTTTGAGTCGAAGTATTACTGTTGTCCATAGTGGCCGGTGATCACTCACCATCAGGTGCCTCCCAGCGTGTTGTTGCTAATTGACGTAAATATTATGTCATCTATCGGATTCTAGCGAAGCTGTGAATGATAATTTTTATACCTTTACACTTAAATAAAGCTATAAAAATATTTAACAGACTAACATCCGGTATCGAGTTTGAAATCAGAATAAAATGAAATAATATACACTCATGAAAAAAAATCTGGCAAGATTATGATCACCCCAACATTTTTAAGTTGAAGCAGCCTACTATAATTTTCATCCGAAGTCTTAACACACTTTTCGTTATAAAATAATATGTTAATCATAATTATCTATCTATAAATGTTTTAAAAAATCAATGAAATTTATTTTACGTTACATACTCATTTGGCAAGCATTAATTAATCCATGTTTTTATTTAACAGGCCACCGAAGGGCAAGTGGTGCTAATCAACTCTTTGCTGGCTGGCTTCTATCTCGTCGCCGGGCCTTTCGTTTCGGCTTTAGCGAACAAGTAAGTGATATGTCTCTTGTTCAGTTATCTCAATCTCGCAATGATAGGGGTTGAGGCGACCCACACTATACAAAGTCGCGAACATTATGGAGAACTCGCCGATAAGCGTGTTTCCTCACGACATTTCCTAGCATAATTCCTAGTTAAGCATATTAAAAAAAAAATTTAACTGCGTGGAGAATTCGATGCCGCGCCTAACTGCGTCGATTACTTACAGATAACACAAGCCGAGCTATGTTACGAACGCTTAATTAATTTTTAGACATTGAGCGATGAATATTTAATTGAATGTTATTCAACAGGTATGGTTTCCGTGCAGTGACCATAGCCGGCAGCATAATTTCGAGCATGGCGTTCGCCCTGTCTTACTTTGCCACCAGCGTTGAATACCTTTATCTGGTTTACGGTGTAATGGGAGGTTTGTTCACTATTTTATCGCAAGTCTTTGACCCCTTATCTGTTTTTACGTTCGAACCTTTGATCGTAAAATATTTACTCGTAACACGTATCGTTCAAGTAACTTGACGTTTAGATCCTAAGAACCACCTTCGCTCTAATTAGTTGAGATGGTTTTTTTATACAATCTTTGAATATCTACACGTGAACCTTTCGATACAAATTTTCTAATCGATTAAAAAACAGCACCTTTGGTGTATACTAAGTATTTATATATTAAATTGCTATCTACCAACAAAATTCGTTACAAAATGAATTATGGCAGGTCTATTGATTCATTTAATCAAACTATTTTTATTAAATTCTGTTTAAATTAATATATTAAAATCTATTTTACCCAAAGGTTGACTGGTAGAAAATTCTTTTAGCATTAAGTCTCCTTTTTATATCATATGTTGTGGTTTAATAAATAAATAAATATATTTTAAGTGTATACGTCTAATTGAATCATGTTATTTTATAATCGTTCTCCGTTTATCTATTTCTCGAAGCATCACTCAAAAAGCAATATATAGACACAGTTTTTATTGTTCCATAATCTATGAAATAAACTATCGTTTACAGATTCATCAAAATTAAATAAATTACAACCTTACTTACAACCTTGTCTTACTTACACCGTAATTCTATAACGTCAACGCAGATTCAACGATAGAATTATTATAATACTCGTTATATCGTTAATTTAAGCATTAAAAAATATTAAAGAAACTAGTGGGTAATAGTAAATTTTACCATAATTAATGTTTAGATAATCTTTACTACTTAATACTTACTCCGGTATAAGTTGAATTTATGAAATAACTCCTGTGATGCATCGATATTTTGTATTCCCACACAATACGAAGACTAGGCGGAGATAACTAATTTCTTGTTGATATCGATGGTACAAGATTGGAATAATTGTGACATTTTTGCAAGTGATTGTAAGGACTGTAGACAGTTACAGTTCAAAGTTAGATGTTGAAGTAAGGTGACATTACTTCTGCTTTGCAGGTATCGGCTTCTGCATGATATATATGCCAGCGGTATTGACTGTTGGATTTTACTTTGAAAGATGGCGTGCTCTGGCTACTGGACTGGCCTTATGTGGCTCCGGTGTCGGAACATTCGTGTTCGCTCCCCTCATGGAAGCACTCGTTAAGAATATGGGTTGGAGAGAGACGCTCCTCGTTCATGCAGGTATGGGATTATCCTATAAATTCTACGATAAATAAGAGCTTTTTTTGTAGCACTAACAGGCAATAAAGAAGCCTACCAACCTGATGGTAAGTGGTCTGCATATTCACCGCATCAATCGTATCAATCAAGCTAAGACTACAAGGAAGTGATGAATCCGCTTTTTAACAGGCTCTCCAATTTTGCTGACGAAACATTGCACGGTTGGCACTAGCAAGTAGCATGACAGATAAAAAACCTGACGTCCACTCGTACACGTGTCCAGTTGTAATAGTACTCTTAGGCGTAACTCCAAAAAACAGGGACCTAGTATAAACACGAATGCGCTTGTTGATGCTCTAGCAGTGTGCACCACCAGAAGGGGAGGCAGGGTCGAATGCAATGACGAACAGCTGAATGAAGCTTCTTAAAACTTCATTAGTGTGCAATTTTAGTAAAGTGTCTGGAAATCTCCAAACCAGGACAGAAACTTCACTTCAGTGTAATTTGATGGAAATGTTATCTTAAATGTCACTGCTATGTGTAGTTAACTACTTATATATCTATGGGTCAATATATTATCCAAAGCTCAGAGATGCTCGTGACATTTTGCTACGAGCACTTATCCAACTGGGGATGCTCTCGCCTCCATTAACTCAGAGAATTGCTTAAGTTTCACATACCAGTAAACAAGAAAACTCGGGATGAAACAATTGTAACACCTTGTTCACCTCAAATCAGCTGGAAATCGTGCCTTTCCACTCCTGGAAAACGTCACTACTGACTAAGGTACAGGATAAGTGTATAATATTTACTACAATGAATAGATAAATAAACGAGGATTTTGTTTCAGGTTTAAGTCTTTTATGCGTAATATTCGGGGCGACATTCCGTCCGATAAAACCTGTTCGAGTCACTCTTGCTGATCAAAATGAAGAAGACGCATCACGTCGCCACGAGGAGGCCGTTGAGAAATTGAACTCCATGCTGAAGCTTCACAGCAAACTGGATTCTGGAATCGCAATGCCAGCAGAACTAAGGTTCACGAACAAAATTAGCCCCCATACTTGGATGGGCGTTGCTAACAATACGAGATATCCTACCGCCGAGGAAGTCTTCAAGGGAAGTAATTCACACCTGAACAGACGATCATCTGCCACGGCAGGAACATTAAAGAACCATCTTGTGAACAAACCACTATTTATTGCTGTTCCCGTCGTTGAAAAAGACGAACAGGACGACTCCAATAGCAACATTGATAATGCGGAACCCCTCATAGCTGCACCTATAAAAGTAGTACCTATGGAACCGAAAGTGCGCCGATCTCACGCCGACCTCGTAGCAAGACCGTTCTACCGTGACGACATCTTCTTTGGCGGAAGCTTAGCTAGACTGCCTCAGTATACTTCCAGAACTTCTCTAGGGTATCATATGGCCGTTACACATGTTCCCACTCAAGAAGATGCTCAAGAGGAAGCTTCCGGAAAGTGCCGTTTATGTCCTGAAGCCGTTAAACGAGCGTTAGCTACTTTGTTAGATGTTAGTCTTTTCCGATCGCCAACATTCAACATTCTTGCTTTGAGCGGCTTTTTCACCATGTTGGGATTCTTCGTGCCTTACATGTACGTGAGCTCTAGGGCGGTAAATAATGGCATAGATAGCGAGACCAGCGTTTTATTCGTATCTACAATTGGAATATCAAACATTATTGGACGTATTGCATGTGGCTTCGTGTCATCTATGCCGAAGATGTCTCCTTTATGGCTCAATAATATTGCTTTGTCGTTCGGTGGAATAGCGACGATCATGAGTGGATTGAACTACCACATAGTTTACCAATTTGCATACAGCGCTATATTTGGACTTGCTTGCGGTAAGTTCCTAATAATATTTCGAAAGTTAGTAAAACCAATGTCGAATCCTTTAAATATTAAATCATGG
Source organism: Megathymus violae (assembly GCA_003671415.1). NCBI lineage: Eukaryota > Metazoa > Arthropoda > Insecta > Lepidoptera > Hesperiidae > Megathymus > Megathymus violae. Next base: position 1,183,793 of record PDGT01000073.1, read on the forward strand.
AATATGTGTATTTATTAAAAGAAAGCCGAGCTCAGAGACAAAAACATTCTACATTGTCCTAAGAAATCTACTAAATATTTTATGTTTCATTAGATAAGTACGGTTTTCGTACTAACAAAGTTATATTCCCAGTTAGATTTTTATGGTAAAAGTCAAAATATAAGTGGATATTGCGTCCTATATACATAAATAAACTCCCTTGTTAAGTGGCTCTCCAGCATTGCAATCTAAACAATGATCAAACGAGTATTGCCGAGATTAAGCGAAATGGTCTATACCATTCACTGAACTGAACTAAATGTTAAAGCTAACTTGTGCTAGAGAATGAAAGGACCCATTACACCACAAAACATATTACTTGTTTATTCTAACTAAAGTAAGACCCATCTTACGTATATTAAATATTCTGTTGCAGCGAGTTTCGCGTCTCTGCGTTCCATCTTAGTGGTGGAATACATAGGTCTAGAGCAGCTCACTAACAGCTTCGGTCTGTTTCTTCTCTTCCAAGGCTTAGGTGCTTCCCTCAGCACTCCGATTGGTGGTAAGTACGGCATCGACTTACATACTATTTACTCGTTAAACCTATTATAAGTTACTGTTTGATGGCACATGTAGTCAACCTGACAGTAATTGACGCTATAAATTTTGAATGAAGAGTGCACTAACTTAGAAGCTTCTTTGGAAATAAATAATTTATGGTAGAGAAGAGCATTTTCAATATATGTATAGAGAACAGTTTTTTATAGTGCAAGAATACTAATTTCAGAGATTACCCTAAATTCCTGCTTAACAACAAATTTATGACACCCAAGCACCAGGTCTATAAAGTTATTATTAATATATATCATCTTATATCTAAATAATAAATGCCCAAATTTAATAAATTCGGTCCTTGTAGGCTACTTTTTATTATTACGATTATAATTGTGATTGTTAGTAACCATCTTCGATGATTACATCGGTAACTCAATTAATAAAAAAACTAAACATTTTTTATTATCTAACGGGTACTCACGATACGTTTTATTTGTTGCTTATTATTTTGACCCAGTTACATGGATCGTGGTCACGGTGAAACTGCGGTAGCGGGTGGGAAGAAACCGTCGACAAGCTAGTGGTAGATTAATCTCTGTATCCTACCCGTTACGTAATAAAATCATAAACTAAACGTAATTAAAATAACAACAGTTGTTGAGTTTCATATTTATGTTCAATACTTTACTATTGAGAGATGGTTCAAATGAATCATGCGCACCGAACCAATTCTTCACCATTTACGTACAAATGTTTGAGGTACCTGTGTGAGCGTCAATTTACAATAACAAAACTGTAACAAGGCCGAATCTGTGCGTTAATTAATTACTGTTTCCGATGTACAAACTTCAAGGATTTGAATATATCTGTCTGTTACAGCATTACGTAGAAACGATTAAAAAATCTGTTAATAGCTTACCCAACTGTAGTTCGGATGTTTTTTTATAACTATTGAAATAAATTAATCAATGTATTTTTGATCCTTATTCCAAAAGAAAAGAGACCGCGTTGGTTAACCGGGTCGACGCGAGGCCCGCGTTAATTGTGTTTGATGAGTAACATTGATTGTCTTTGTTTCAGGTATACTTTACGACATGACGAAGAGCTACGACATCACGTTCTACGTGTCTGGTAGTTTTCTTTTATTCTCTGCGGTCATGTGTTACCCTATAGACTACGTGAGCCGTTGGGAGAAAACCAGAAACAAACTAACGGATTCACAAAAGGCGTGAACAAAAAGACTACCTCAAAGAAGTTAATAAAAGAAGTGAAGCTGGCTGATGTGAACCTACGTGTTCAGTTCGAATGTTACGAGAGGAGTGCTTAGGCAGTTGTTTATCAGCCTATGTTGTTTTTGGGTCGACTTGTGTTGTTGTATGAGCCATGTTCTTGCCTTCTAACCTTTCATGTGAACGTAAAGCTTTTGTAAAACCGTTTGTGTTCTGTCATTGTTAGATTCGTGTTCTACGATGTGCTGGGATTGAGTGCTGACGTTTGTAAATATAAATGACAATATTAACAACGCTAATTCCGATTCTGCGAGCGCATTCTCACAAAACTCCTCTCACAGCCATAGAAAACTAAATATATTTTGTGCAAAGTCAATTTGTTCTTTGACAATAATATTAGGCTCTTCGCACAACAGAGGTCTGGTAGCCGCGACTGTCGATCCAAATTAGTATTGACTATCTGTTGAATATATTTCATCCATTCAACACACTTGTTCGATAGTTTTGTGTCCGTTGAGAGACATGTGTCGTGCACACGTCGATTATAATTTTTTTTATAGAGCGCTTGAAAAATTCTAATGGTTCATATTTCCCTTGGGAAAATATACATTGATTATCCGTCGTGGCTGAAGTGCCTTACAGTGATTCAAAAGATAAAAAAATTTTAACATTGCTCGCATTAATCTGTGAACATATCAGACTGAGGACTAGAGCACAATAATTCGTTTTTTCGTAAGCATTAATTTTTTATTAAATTTGTATAAATATATAGTATAATTAATTACTGATTTGATTATTGGTATATTGATTATCTGTTAAAAATAGTTTATTTATTGTGTATTTTTATTAACGAAATCGAAAACATACAAGACATAGTGTTACAACACTGCCAATTTACAGTGTATTTACTTCTTAGCTTGTGCATGTTATTCGGTATTCATATTATGTAAACCAAGGTTTGTATGTAATAAGAACAAATTATTTGTTCCTGTCTAGTATAGCAAATGACTAACAGGCGGGGAAGGGAAGGAATTGATAAATTTACTTCACGCAATGAAATATTTTATGATATAATATTTTTGAATTTAAAATAGGTATATGTTTATTTAAATTCGTACTTAAATTGAGATACTATAGAAATTAAATCTGAAAAAACCTTGGACATATCGCTTTTAGGCATATACTGTCAGAAAAAAACCCGATCTATGAATTTATAATAAATAACATTTTTTACTTAAACCCTTTTAACTTTAGAACTTTAATTACGCATTATGTACATTGTTATTGTGTACGTTATTAATACTAACAGCTAGGTAGCTACATTCCCTGACATAAATGTTTGACTAACTGCAAATCCTAAGTGGCTACCGTTTACAAAATAGCTCAGTTAGTCGAAATATTGCATTTAAAAATAGATTAAGTCGATAAAGTACAAATAACTCAAAATATAAAAGTAGTTTTACAATAATTTGGCTGGAACATTAGGTAAATATTGCCAAATTTAGTTGTTAACAGGATAATATAAAGGGACATATTAACGGATTATATTTTAATATTAAATACTACTACTATATTTATCCGTTTACTCATAACATACACAATGAATGAAGTTTGTTCTTTTTGTTGAATTAAACTAACTCTGAATCGTGAGACTCAATTTCCTATTGAATATTAATCGTTTTTTTTTATATTTTCAATTAGTCGGAGAAGGCAACAAAAGAAACCGACATCACCGGTTATTTTTAAACTTGTTACTTACAGATAATCCGATGACATGCATAAGTATGCATGTTTTCATCTATTGTGTGGTGCTACGTAAAAATAGTTACTATATTTAGGATATTTCCATATACATTCTCCTTGTCCATATTCGTGTTATAATCGTATATACGTATAGATAATTAATTCATAATATTAGAATAGATTGCATATCCGGGAAGTACGAGTGTTTTTACTGTTAACATTTATAGGTTAATGACAACCTTTGTTATCGATGTTTGTGCCTTAAATATAGAGTGTTAGATACTTATTATTATAGACGTTAACAAAATCCTAGTTTTTAATGTTAATTTAATTTAATATATGTGTAATATCCTTATGTTTTACTAAGGAGAAAAAGTTCCAAATACCCATTGTACTTTAATTATACATAATTGTAACTTAGGTTTAGTATTAAAACTGTTGGATTAAGTTCTACGACTGTGGCTGTGGACTATTGTAGTTGTTTGTTGATAAGTAATCATAGTCATTGGTTCTTTCGCTCTTACACATCATGTTAATATAATTCACATTTGTCAAAATTTAATATTTTTGTTATAAATTTGTTATTAGTACCTACCGGCCTTTATTGATCAGCGATGATAAAATGATCATAACTAGAAGTTAAGTAAATAATCGTGTAGTACCTGACTTGGGGTCACTTTAGAACCAATAGATTAAGTCCATCGTAAGTCAAGCAATGTCAGGTGCGATCAGTGTAGTGATTTTCAAAGGTCACAATTCAAAATCATTCATTCCGATTCTGAAACCCCGCGATGAGATTATTAACGACGTGATCGCGATAAGTATTTTGGTTAGTTTAACAGTAAGGAATTGTTTAAACATTAATAATATTTACCATTTATTGTGTTTCAATTGACTGTAATAATTATAGGTCTACTGCTATGTAATATTTTGTACTGTGACATTTGAAAATGACGACGTAAGAGTTGTATGGGTAACCGCTTGTGGAAAAATTTAATGAACACAAAAGCGCTTCATACGCGGTAATATGGTCCGGTTGTTATCCTTAGAAAGGTTCCTATATTGTAAATGTATTATATACTCTGTCCTCTACCAATTTGACAGCTTTATATAACCGATAGATGCAGCGGCGTCATGCTTTTATCGATGTATTTTTCGTTGTTATCTCACAACTTTCTGTTTCAAAGAAGTACTCTGTGGTCACTGCTATAAACTAATGTCTTGATAACCTATTCAATTTCCAATGTATTTATTAGATACAGTTCTACAGAATGTTAATAAATATTCAAAAAAAGACGTACATTTGAACAAATTAAATATTATTCTCGCTTACAGTACCTATTAATATACATCTTATTATTCATTACTGTTTGTTTAGTCTTGATTTTTATTTACTACGAACTTATATTACAAATATTATAAAGAGAGCAAGAGAAAAGAGAGTGCGAATATTGTGAGTTTGTGTGTATGTGGAAAGTAATCTCCGGAAACACGGCACCTATTTGAAAAATCGTTTTGCCATTTGAGAGGTACATTATTACGGATGGACATAGTCTGTCATATTTATAATATATACAATTAATTGTTCAACCTGAACGAAGTCTGAGCGGGCCGTTAGTACCTACATTATAAAGTTGTAAAGATGTTTTTTTTGTAGTTACTATTATAATATTGATTGACTATGATGTATTAAATTTGTGACAAATGTAAGAATGTATGCCACAGTGCCATTATGAAGGACGTAGGTAATTAATTTTATACTTAGTTAGATTTTAAAGCAGATGATACTCTTTCCTATTATTTTAGAATAGGAAATGGTTTTAAGACGTATTTATCATCACAATAATTTGTATCGAATATAATAAATCCTTGTTGTTTATAACTTATATAGTTTATTCTTATAAACCTTATCCGTTGTATAATTGTAATGCTTTTACTGAACACTGGTTAAATTATTTTCAAATTATAATGAGATAATTGGAAAACATAAAATATATAAGTTTAGGTACCTACTCTAAAAGATATACTGTATAAACTAGATTTTCGTGTTGTCGGTCGTATACACACTTTCACGAGACATCAGAACCAACCAAGTTTCAAGTTAAAATAAACGTTAATCTATCACATTAGTTATCCTGTAAAGCGCACATTGCCATCGTCAGCCGGAAGGTTCACGTCTCAAATGACTCCAAAATGTCTTGTTCATCAAGACTAAAATTTCAATAGGCTAAACATTAATCTAACCTATACTAATATAGGTTTGGACGTCACTGAGGAGTTCCTAAATTATCTAGCGTGCTTGCAAAACTTGTCTATTAACTTTATCTTTGGATTCACAAAGTTCGGTCTCAATTCTACTTCGTAGAAACACTCGACTCTTAAGTCTACTGTGACCTTTCTTCTCCTATTTACTTTCGCAATCAATTCATGTTTGCTCATCCAGGTATATCAGGTTACATCTGATAACTCTGCTAAGTTTCATTGACATTAGTCCAGCTATATTTCCCATTCCTTTTCAGTTCAAGCTATTGGGTTGTGGAACTCGCTACCTTTTAGTGTAAGATATTCTGAAGCAATATCGATATTTAAGAACGCGGAGCAGACTTTTACTTAGCTTGATGTCAAGGATATTTATTTAAAATTGTTAGATAGTAAATACGTATATGATATACGTTATTTTTTAGGTAAATTCAAAGTTTGTCGCACTGTATCACTTTTTGGGCTTATTGGAAGAAATTTTTGAATAGGAATAAGTAGTACCCTTGTTCAAACTTTCAGTACACTAGCAAACTGCCCTCGCTTCGCTTCGAAAAAAGTGCGCCTTACGCAGAAATAGTACCTACATTATTTTAAATTAATTTATAACTTTTTATTTATGGACGGATTGAAATCAAACGAACTTTAAATCTTAAGTGACGCTACTGCAATGCATTAGTAAAAACAGTAATGAAATCGGATAAGCCGTTTCTGAGATTAGCGCGAACAGACAAACAGACAAAAAATTTATCAACTATTGTTTTGGGTTATATTGCGTTAATAAAGGTTCGTAATCATAGGTTTTCTCATATATTCTTCATGCACAGAAAGCGATCAGTTAGAATTTTATTATATGTATAGATATTTTGTTTGTAATTTTATGTGTACAAAATAAATACACAAACATTATATAGCCATTATACATATTGGTGGGCTGTCGCCGTGGTGTTGCGGCGTTTGCATTGCGCGTGCGTTTAACGAACGCCAGCGCTGGAGAAAAACAAATGTAGACATTGAATTGATTTAGTTACATAGGGTATCATTAACAAGTCTGTATCTATTGATAAATATGGAAATACATAAATGGAACATTAAAACATTTATATAGATCATTTACTTACTAACATAATGGGAACTGCAATTTTATTGAGCCACATAATTTAAGTTTTATCCTTATACGCGTCAGTATTTGGCATGCAATCTATTCTATACGAATGATATGAAGATAATGATTATAATATATGTACATACGTCGACTCATATTAATATACGTTTTATGAATGACTCGGTAAATAAAACAAATATTGGGCAATTAGGATGTTATAATTGCATGTTATTTACAAATCATAATCTACGAGTTAGAGTTGGGTCCACGACGGCGGCCGAATGTCTGGACAACGTTGACGAATCTGAAACGTGAAAAGGTAACATATAAAGCACAAGATTAACCTGGACAGATTTTCAGGAGGTTACTTAAAGTTCATAATAATATTCTAATATACATGGTGACGGCGTCGACCAGAAACCTCATAACAGCCACCTCGGACCACCATTCTTAGTAACGGTAAATAGGTATTTTTCAATGGATGGATGATTTTTTTAATGATAATTTCTTACTAATAAGAATAAATGATTAGAATAAAATACATTCATCTTAAAATATAAGATAATTCTAAAATTAGTAACGTAGGAACATTACTTTAGAACTTCAGTACTCAACAACTGTGATATTTAATTATTATCTAAACCAGTTAGTTGTAACAAGGGCAACTGATACTACCCTAGAAAAAGAAGTCGATCTGTTGCATACAGTTATCATTGATAGCCGATCAGTATATGGTGTTAGCTACTAGACATAAGCTGGTTTTGAATGAAAGACAAGCAGTTACAAAATGACTAACAAATTCACTAAAAGTTGTACTTTTAAAGATTAGAAAATATCTTGGACAAATTGAATTTTCAATTTCATTCTATGCGTACAACATAATTAAACAGTGAAAATGATATTATTATTGGTAATCTCACAAGATGTTGCTGTTCATAGTATTAATTATCCAGACAGAGACAGATTGATTGATGCGACAAAGAGTAGATTATCTAAACCATCAATGCGATATAATGAAATTGACTTCAATTGAAATATTTAATATTTACAAGGTACAACTTAATTTTGAGTTAATTTTTTGCAGTCATGTTATATAAAACTTACATAGGAACGAGATGTTTAAATAAATTAAAGCAGTGTTGATAAATGTATGTTAAAATCTTTCTTTGAATGTTACAAAATTTTGGAATTAATTGGAATTAGAAGCCAACTTATTATAAAACTGGCTTTAATGAGTACTTAGAAATTTTAAAGCCTTCTCATGGATGATGAACTACAATCAATGGTAGTGTTCCTTACCTTCTGTTGTATTGGATCCTGCGCTTGGCACGGCCAGTCTTCTTCTTTTTCTTTTGCTGTTTCTCTACTTTGGGAGTCTGACCTTTGACCTTACCTGAGATTATCAAATATTTAATTAAATTAAACTTAAAACCACTACAATATAGTATACTTAGTAGCATAGGATATTAAATGCAAAATCAGTTTTTTTTTTATTTTGCAATTAAAAACTATTACAACAGTGTTGTTTCATTAAGTTCCAACATATACCAGTATAATCTGAGGGTTGATGTCTATCGTCCTTTTTTCATTCTGTTGATTGAAATATCTTAAATATTTGCTACTATGACTTACAACATCAATCTATAATATACCTTTGCTTGTTTTTTTCTGTAACTATTAATTTTTCATTACATGCACTTATGGCAACAAGCAATTAAATAAATAATTTTACTGTTGGAACACTTGTGTCTGCTTTTTAAAAATAGAATTCTAGTTGCTTTTCAGAATTATGAAAGTCATAAATCACTGTAAATATTTTGCTGATAATTTTGTTTTTAGATTGTCATTGATGTTCAATTGTACATATTGATTTTCAATAGATCTTCCATTTTGAATAAAATGTTTATTTGATTTTAGAAAACTCAATGTAGTATAAATCAAATGCTTCATATTTGATGATGTTATTATGATATGCATACTTCATTACGTATATATTACATGGTGATATTTCAATGCAGTCACTTGAATATTGATAATGACTAAGCTGCAATGATGTAAAAAACTTCTAAATGGATAACATTAGTTTATCTACCTTCTACCCGATTCATTTTTGAGTTTTCAAGTTGTTTGTTGTTTTTAAGAATATTTGGTTCGAAGCTTAGAAAATATAAATAACATACCAGCACGAGCTAGGGATCCATGCACTTTACCACCAGCAAGTGGCACTGTGAGGTCCAATTCTGCAGAGGAGAGCTCGGAGACGAGGAAATCATCCTCAAGAGGAGTTCCACTAGCAGACAGTGTAAAGTCTTCATCTCCAATACCCACAAGAGCTCTGATACGATCCTGTAATATTACTCTCTGTTTAATGTTTTAGCCTTAAATCTGGATTTTTATTAGGAAAAACAATTAATTGATATATAATATAATAAGTAGATCTAAAGTAAGATTTTGTCAACATAGAATAAATTTTTAATCACACAGCAAATTAAAACTGTATCACATGTGTGCTACAAATCAATAAATTTTGAAGGAACTATGAATATTGACACATAATCAATGAGATTACATACCAATAAGTGAAATTGTAACATAACATAAATACATAAAACATAAACAATTGAACAAAAATACTAATAATATGATAAATTGGCATAACTTCTAGTTATAACTGTTATAATATAGCAACAAATATAATATTCAAAGGTATGATTAATGCAAGGTATTTTTTTTTTTGGAAAAAGTGCTATATTTGTATGTTGACACTACATATATATATTTCACAACAAGTGAATATAATAGTACAATATACATGGACCATATATTTATCGACTCCCTTTATAACAAGGGATACATATTTTATGACAATTTATTACATTATTTTATTGCTACATTAAGGGACTAATCCTCGTCAAGACCAAGTACTAGTTGGTTTACGACTAATCCTAACAAGGTTCCGACGATCTCCTTGCACCCTTTGCTAAACGACTCAAACTTGTCAGTGTCCAGCACATTTATATTAAATCACTCTTCATACCCTGACTTCGCAAAATCAACTCTTACACCTTACAAATACATTCTTACAAGGTATTTTGATAGAACTACGTCTTACAATAATGCATAATAGAGACCAAAGAAGCAGCTCGATATAGTGTTTCATACTTTTAAAATTATTAGTATTATTATTTAGAATGAAATATAATTTTTAGTGGTTACACATGTTATTAAAATTATCAGTGACGTAAGCATGCACTTAGGGAAAATTTTATTGAAAGAATGCGATACCTGCATACATAGATAACCTAAAAACAAATAATATTTATATTACTTTAAAAATAAATAAATATGTTTTATTACCTTGATCTGGCCAATGGATTCTTCTCCACTCACGTCCAGAAGATGTGTCGATTGCCCTCTTATATGCAACTGCATCTTGATGTGTCTGAAAGAGAATTATTAATATGACAGATCACAGCATGGTCGATATATTAGTTCCATATTCAGATATATCCTCTGATGATTAATCTACTCACAAAAAATATTAATTTACCAAATCAAAAATTAAATTTAATCACCAAACAAAGAAATATAAAGCTTCCTATGTTTAATAATTAGAAATCTACACAATGTACTAACCTATCAGGCACGTCTGACAAACGAAAGAAACAATAATGGCGAACGGAAATGGAAATAACAAATCGATCGGATACTATATACGTAATTTTCACTGACTTTTAAAATATTGTATATTTATGTTTATTTCTTTCTGGTTTTAATTTAGAGAAATAACTCCACGTCGATGAAAATTCTTTTAGATTCTTACTGAATAAAATAAAAACTTTGTTGCATGTTATACATCTGCACATATACTAAGTACACATAAGTGTATCTCATGCTTAAAAGCACGAAGACTCCGATGGACATTATAACGGAAGAGACAATAAACTCATCAACAACATTAATACGCTACAACTAGATATGGTATAATCTCAAGAAAAAAAACAGCAGTTCAGCTTTTAGTATTCTTGGACGAGTCAGAACAAGGAACCGGTGAACAAATTACATTGAGTTCAATGTATGCACCACTTACTTCATTTTCATCATAAACGTATGTATACTAGCGTAAAGTCTATTATGCACTGAACTGCAAATTGACGGATGAGTTAATCTATACTAATAAAATTGGAGTGTCTGTTTGTAATATTAAAATAATCGTTTTTTCTACATGCATATGATTGTATATACGGTATATATATATCAAAATAACATTTTTTACAATTTTTGTCTGTCTATCTATCTGTTTGTTCCGGGTAATCTCTGAAACGCCTGGATCGATTTTGACGGGACTTTCACTGGCAGGTAGTTGATGTAATAAGGAGTAACTTAGGCTACTTTTGTTTCTACTAAATAACTTTTTCATTAAATTCTACGCGGACGAAATTACGGGCACAGCTAGTATATATACGTTTACAGTTTACAGTATTCTAGGCCGCCCCAATGCGGCACAAAGTATTTAAACTAATTCAATCAATCGTGATTGGTTCAATTTCGGGCAGAGTACACTTATGTACGTTTTTTATACTAATACCTAAATTAAATAAAAAAATTCACTGATCGCAGATGTTTTACTAATTTAACACTGACACTGCGGTTTGTTTTGGATAAAACGGGCCTTAATAATCTAATTATGAAACCATATATATTTTTTATTTTTTTTATGAATAAATACTATAATGAACTAGCGATACAGTTCAACATCATCGATCAGAACCAAAAATAACGGTATTTGAAAGCGCACCAGACCAGATGGGTTGATATTTCAATTAATCATTTCACAATCGTGTCAGTTCATTTACGATCATAGAGTATTTTACGATTGTATTGAACAGCCGAATTATTTTTGCAGTTGCGACCCGTTTGTTCCCATAGTTCTCACGACCCGTGTCTTGTGATTTGTTTAAATGTGAACGACACATACATTTCAACAAGTCAACTCTTTCTGATCTGAATATTTCAGCTGCTTGAGAGCTGAGTTATACATCATTACAACCCATATCGCGCAATATAAATGATTTTTTACTAAACGACATGCAAGTATAGTTGTAGTACTGCTACTTGAACGAATAATATTTTTAAAGTGAATGCAGCTATTTTTGTATTGAATATTATGAATGTTGGTACGTGGTAACACTTTTGACACCCAATAGCTCGTGATTGGTTATCTAGAATAAGCGGTATTCTATCCAAGGGCTGCCGATATGTTCACATTTTTATTGAAAAAGCCAGTGTGATACGCCGTTTATCTCAATTTTATAACTGATATAAAATGGTTAAATAAATTTCGCAGTAGAATTACAGTACACCATCTAATATGCTGTCGAGGTTGCTTAGACAGTTTCTGTTTTTTGTCATACACTGGATTCTGAACAAACTTGTTGCTATTGAGAATGCTTATCATCAGTTTTGGGTGAAAAAAAATTCAATATTTAACTTACACAACAGGACAGTGATCAAGGATGAAATATTGAAGATAGTGCAATCAATGCCAAAATTGCAGAAAACCCTGAAACATTTGGTGATGTTGGCGGATACTAGTCACCATTCTGTAGAAGACTTGGCTTCACTGGTCATTTGGAGCCTTGCGGCTGGAATACCTTATCTTACTTTTTATGATATCACAGGTATATTTTTAATTCATTTTTATATTTGTGACAACACTCTTAATATGTCACAACATGATCATAAAGAAGATAATATTTTCTAAAATAACTTCTAATAGATCTCTTACATTTTATTTTTTAATTATTATATTTTACCAACCACACAATAACATTAACATTAATAAGTATCATTAAAATCAGAGCTCTCCTTTGTGGATGATGCAATGATAAGAAATGAGTATTTATGTTACTTTTTATCATCTTGAATTTGTCTTTTCCAGGTGATTTAAAAGAGAATGAGAAAGCATTTTTCATTGCTGTAGAGAAGAAAAAGAAGGAAGGAATACCTGGATGTATTAAATGGTCAAATAAACCAGATCTAAATGGTTATACTAATGGTAGCCAGGCAAACACGATTATTATTAATATTGTAGCTTATAGCGATGGTCGGCCAAAGATAGCACAACTTATACAAAACTTATCCAAGAAAAAATCTTTGTGTAAAAAGTATCCTAAAGAATTGACTGCACAAGAATTAGATACTGCCCTCTGTAATGTATACCCATCTATTCCAGAACCAGACGTGGCATTGTATACAGGTCCTCTGTGTTGTACAAATGGTCTTTTACCGTGGCACATAAGGCTTACAGAAATACTTAAACTGTCTCCCGATCATAGTATAAACATAGACAGTTATATAGGTGCTTTACACAGATATAATAAATGCGAAAAAAGGTTTGGTACATAGACCAATGAGTATTTTAGAGCTAGCCATAAGTGTACATAAAATGAATATTTCAAACTCAGCTATATTTAAGTAACTTGAAACTTAGGGTAGCCTTTAATTTTCTTCTAATGTGAAAAAAAACTCAAAATGTTTCATGCCCTTTTAATAATATAATCATCATTGATATTGAATACATAAAGTATCTTTGTGTCGCATAACTTATATTCTTTGGAAAAAAATATTACTTGATATATACAATGGCTTGCTGATGGTTGCCAATGTTTGTATAGGCCTAACTTGTTTTACCAGTTACTTTAAAAAATTCTAAGTGATGAGTGATATAATTATGCAATAAAGACGTATATTAAGTTATTTATTGAATTCTTAATGGTTCTTGTAGATTTACAATTTCTGAGGAAAATGAATATTATTTTAAGATTAAATTATGCTTATTACTCTTATCCATGGTTTTCTTTCATTTATCTGGTTGAAAATAAAATATGAATTTGTGAAGATCTTAAAGAGAAGTTTAAATAATCTGTTCTATTAAAATCTGTCAATGGTCAATTGTAAGTTTCAAATAGGACTGACCTCTATGGAAGGTCGAATTAAGCGATAAAACAATTTTTAATGTATACTATTGTAGTCATGGTAAACTATACAGGGTGAAAGTTGTCACTTGACATACTCAAGGCCATGAAAGTACATGGTCATAAGTAATGTTTAAAAATATAACATCAAAATTCTGCACGATAAATATTTAAAAAATGGCCCTCAAAGATATCTAAAAATCATCGGGAAGCATAGACACTGTGCAAACGCTCAAAACACTATGGTCTAAAGCTGCTTGTGCCGCGCGATCGGGCTGGTTTAGTGACCTTTGACAAGGACTAGATAAGATTCATTTTCCCTTCACACTTTTCCTGGCTTAGGACAGGCAAAAATACCAAGGTAAGCTCATAAATTATGATACACGGAACCACTAAAAATTTCGTTAAAACTGACAGAAAAATACCTTATGACTAAATACCTATTATTAGGTATGTAAGTACTTTACTTAACTTCGTACTTTTGGCGTATTTAAAAAGTGAATCATATCTTATTTGCAACAACTCGCGATACAATTGAAATGCACCAGGAACACTGTCGTTGGCACGAGCATATGCACGAACCATCTCACAGTATTCTTCATTCGTGAATGACATCTTCACCTTTGTTGTTATTAGGTAACTGAGATACACGAAACGCGGAAGTAAAATTACTTGCGAATAATAATTGGTGCGTGCGCTTAATTAGAACTGAATAATGAGCAGCTTTGTGGGGTAGGTGTTGGGCGAGCGGGGCGACGTTGTCGGCGAAGCCGAGAAATTACAAACACCGGTGTTATACCTACCGCGTTTTCGGCTGATTTTTGTTCATTTAACCGCGTGAGCTCCAATTGTTCAAACTTGGTTTTTAATGATAATTAGGTCAAATTTTAAATAACTTTGTTATTATTAAATATTTGGAACGGGAATCGAGTACTGAGTATCCCCTATTAATATGTTAAGTGACTTACCAGTCATCTGTATATTCAGCTGTTTTTTTTGTTAAAAAATTACTTCCAGTTCCTTATAACCTGGGAGTGAATGAAGACACATGTTTATTATGCCCCAAAGTTACTATTATATATTTCAAATGACATAATAAAAAGAATTTTTTTTCAAACCAGCAGTTGTGTAGTGAAGCAGCGTTCGTATACTATATGAAGTGGTAAATAGTGCGGGTCGTGTATTAATTGGTGAGGGTGTGGTGTCGGAATAAAATTATAGTTATACGGTGAACAAAGTGCATCGTTTTGTAGAGTCCTAGCGCGAAATGTTTAGATGCATAATTTTATGTTATCCTTAAGTAATTATATTTTTATGTGTAATCGTGTCATAAGAAAAAGCACGTAATTGCAAGTACCCACCCAACGTGCAATAATTATATGATTTTTTTCCTGTTTCCTTGTTTTTTATTCATTTATTATTTGGTTTGTTCTTTTGATTTAATGTTTTATTATTTAATATGTAGCTTTGATTATTACTTTTGTTGTAGAATGAATTAAAATATTAATATATAAAATTATTAAGTTACCTACCCTATTTAATTAAGATTGATTCATGGCATAGATATGAAAAAACAGAAAACACAAACATTAAAAAAAATACAATATTATTTAGTTATAGACTTTTGAATATATTTTAAGGGGTTAGTTAGTTATCACTAATTAATAATATTCATGGGGAGTTTACATGTATTCAGAAATTACTTTATTGTGTAGCAAGGAACGTTATTTAGTACGTTCTTGAACCATGACAAAGATTATTTAAATTTGAAAATCGCTTTATACCTTGTGCCGATCACGACTGACAATGGTAATAACATCCAACATACATACATATATGAAGACAGAAAAAAGAAAATTGTCGAGTACTCCACTCTATGATAAGTAAGCTGGAGTGTAAGAGTAACTTTATCCAGTTCGTTTGAAAGAATAGACTACCGCAGCGTGGTCAATTGAAGTTATAAAAAACATTTAAACTTGATAAGCTCTAACCTCTAAAGTATGTTCTTAAAGTTCTTATTAAAGGATAGTGCTTAGAGTCTTGGAAGATGTTTTGTCTATAAGAAATTGTACTTTTTTTTTAACAAATCAAATCGGTATAATGTCGTATAGTATGTATTGGTAAATATATTATCAGATTATAGCTTTCATAAGTGGAAAATTATAATTAAAGTTTATTGTGCACCGTAATATTATCTTAACAAATCTAAATTATATAAATATCAATGTTTTATAGTAAATATTATACTCTTAGTGTGTTTAACATAACATTTAGATTGAAGTATAAAAAAATATTGATTTCAAATTTGTGACAGTTTTTTTATTTACTTGAAGTTGTGTAACGAAAGGAAAATGAACGAACAAAATAATTTCGTGATCAGAGTTTATTTAACAACTCTTAAATTAAATTATTATACATATATACTAAAATATTTACACCAGAAGCGAGTGTTGAGCATCCAACCTGTGAAAGAAAAGATAACAATTATAAATTTGTCTTTTACTTATAACCTAAAACCGTTTAAACGGTATGCAACAACAACATGACGTTAATTTTGCATTTTTTTTCTGTTTTATAAACTTCGTGACACCTGATAGATATTCCTTTGGAAGATTTGTTATACTGTTTTATAAAATCACTTCACGGTAAACATTAACCGAGTTCAAAATGAAAATCACAAATAGTTTTAAAAAGGTTTATCTAATATTAAACGATGATGATATTCAAGTAGTCAAACTTCTTGATACTTTGTATCGCATGAAGTCATTAGAAGATTGACAGGGTCACGTACAAAACGAGTATCAATAGTACAACCTGTCGCATTCGTAACCTGCTGCTCTCTAACTGCTCACCGGCGATGGCTGCGACTGTTGCTTCGCGAACGTCGCCTTTCGTCCCTAACTCGAGCATACTTATCGTTCCTGTCGTAGTCGCGCCTATCATGGGACCTGTCCCGTTTCGAACTGTCCCTACCGTACGACCTCCTGTCCCGTCTATAATATCTGTCTTCCGATCTGTCCCGTGACCTACGTCGTCCTGACCGTGACTCATAGCTTACAGATCGCGAGCGTCTCGAACGTTTCTTAGGTCTGTCTTCCGAACCATCTCTGTATTTATCCCTATGTGATCTCTCATAATCTCGACTTCGGGAAGATTTATGTTTGTCGTAACTGTAATCGTCTTTTCTTCTAGATTTTGATTTTTCCGTCTTCCCATAATCGTCGTGCCGTTTGGATTTCGAATAAGTCCTGTCGTCGTGTTTGTGTATCTTCTCTTTTATTTGCTTCTTGTTTTTCGATTTCTTCGGAGACGAGCTTGAAGATGAGCTTTTACGCTTTCGTTTTTTAGGCCGGTTGTCTTTAACTTTCGCGTAACTATCTGACGATGACTTGTCGGTGCTGGATGAATCTGAATCTTCTTCCGAATCACTGGAACTCTCGTTCGAGTTATCTTTAGCTATGCGGTCGGGGGTGTTCGACGGACTTGGCGTTCGGTCATATCTACTCGTCTTCTTTAAATTTCTTTTATCATCATCGTTCTCTTTCCGTGCTCCGTCGACTCTGTCACTTGATTTATGATTACTTTTCTTGTCTTTCGATGGATGTCTTTCTGGTTTCTTTTCAGGTGTGTCACCGTCCACGATGGGCGGTGGTGGAGTAGTTGAAGATCCTGTAACAAAATATTGACAATATTATTTAAATTATGCAACGATAACTCGTGATTACAACCAATAATAATTTGTCTTGATGGACTACGACATCCTTTTATATTTCTAGTCTCAAGGGCAGACGAAAAGGTAGGCGGGCCATCTGATGGTAAGTGGGCCCCGTCGCCTATGGACATAGGAAATACTAGAGAAGTTGTCATTGCAACGCTGGCCATGGGTGAGAGCTCTTTTTACACTTGTTTTGAAGAACTCCATATCATAGCGCCCTGGGACTACCACAGAAGAAATTTCGTTCCACAATTTGCATGTGCCCTGCAAAAGTGATCGTGAAAGCCAGACCTCGGAGTATTGCTACGAATCTAATCGATTTGGATGTAACTTCTTTCTTTGGCCGAGTGGTACGATGATGCAAGACGTGACCTGGTTAACAAGTCAAGTAGAATACACATATAAAGACTATATCCCTCTTATGTGTAATGGGTAACATACATTAACTCAAACGCTGTGAATACAAGTTTAAATAAATAAATAAATTAAGGCTCGCAGCGTTAAATGCGGGTATTTTAGCACTATTTTATATGAGGTCTGACTTGTTTTTTTTAAAGCATACGCAGTACTGACAGTGAAGTATTCACCCTGTTTAGGAGGTTAAACTTTTTAAAAGCTAGTTTGGCTAACTTCCACATGACGCCGGTATTGCACGTCACACAAGATGTCAACTCTCAGATTCCCGACGCTTTTGGTAACGGTGAGCACTGTTCTTTGGATCTGAGGCTAATGACTGAGAGATAAATGAAGCTTTTTTCAGCAGTAAACGTGAACTTGTTGTTGAACTCAACTAAATTTAGTCGACACCGCTCTGTGACCCACTTCCAAGCATCTCGACTTTAGTCACAAGATTATATATATGTTCCGTACTGTCATCTGAGTAACAAAATGCCACCGGTTTGTTGCAACGTGTCATTAATATGCAGAATGAACAGCGTGGGAGTAGCACAGATTCTTGAGGAACACCAGCATTAATGGGTTTCATGTCTGAGTAACACCGTCGATTACGACTTTAATATGCCGCTTAGACTAAAATTTGGCCATCCAATGGCAAAACGTTTCGGGGAGACCGTACAATGAAGGTTTCGCGAGAAGGGTCCTGTGCCAGACTCGGTCGAAGGCCTTAATAATATTGAGGCTGACTGTCAATGCCCCCCATTGCTTTCTAGGGCCTGAATCCACCGGTATGTCAGGTAAACTAGAAGGTCACCAACCGACCGTCTTTGGCAGAAACAACATTGGCGATCGCTGATTAGTTGGTGATCCTACAAATATCCCAGGAGCCGCTTATTAATAATATGCTCCTTCAACTTCGAAAGCACCGAGGTTATCTCTGTGGGCACAATATAATTAGCCGCGTCGCTAAGATCGCCCTTTTTGGGGATGGTGTGCACGAGGGCAACCTTCCATGAAGACGGTACCATTCGTGTGATTTAAGATAGCGAAAATAAGCGCGTTAAGACGGGAGTCAACTCGAGAGCACGTCTTCAACATCTTCAACACTACTACAGAAATTATATTCGGCCGACATAGCCGACAAATGAGCAGATGAACCACTTGATGGTAAGTGGTCACTGGTGCCCGTGGATATCAGTAACACTGAAGGTATTACTGATGTGCTGTTGGCCAGGAAATAAGAAGAAAGAAAGAAAGAAAGTATAGACTCTAAAGACCCCTGCTGGAACACGACGAGTCACAGAAAAATAATAATACCAGTAATAATATTAATGACATAATAATAATACTGATAAGGTAATCCTTACGCGGAACCCTAGCAGCAAGCTGGATTCTGTCGCCTCTTACGACACCCTGTTCTACCAGCATGGAATTGAGCGAAGTGTTCTAGGCTGCCCCAATACGGCAAAACGAGGTCCCACACACATCACCATTATTAATAGTATATTACTTTTCATCCTGGAGAAAAAGCGGATGAGCAAGGGAGAGTGGTGTACTGACTGTCGGGTGCGGGCTGGACGCGCTCGGGCGTGGCCGGGTCGGGAGGCGGCGCAAGCTGCTCGTTCTCCGCGCGACGCACCTCAGCTTCGATCTCGCGCGCCGTGCGCTCAAACTCCGTGCGCTTGCGTCGTATCACCTCCTACAAACGAACACAAATAACAAAACCATCAAATGCGTGCTTATTTAACGTATATATATGTGAATATATCAGTGGACAGCGCAAGACGCTGATATCTCAACATGCACTTTTTTTTATTCCTTTATCTACTCTTTGCGCCTCTGTCATTACAGGAAAAAATGTATAGTTCGACTTATTCGTATTTCTTTTGAGTTATTATCTTCAGTAATACACGGACAGCTCGGTGTTAAGTTAACATAATGACATGTTATTGCGTTCCGTAAAATTTGCATATTCACGCCATCCGCAAATACAACAAGGTCCCATACATTTACACTGAAACATACAAAATATTACTTCATAATACCTATTCTTGTATTCTTGAATCCAAGCCTTCCTGCTCGTTATTAGTTGTTGTCGCAATGTATCTAACATTCGGTTAAATGTTGGTTCATGTCTTTGTTTTTGGTCTGCAACGCATCGGCAACAATGCGGGGTGCGGGGATGTGACCATCTTACGATTTTATGTTTAATTTTCATGTTAATAGCCCACAAAGAAGGTCCACTTGAGGTAAGTAACCACTGCCGCCTATGGATATCCTTAATACTAAAGGCACCACCGATATGTTGCCATTTAAGACGAAAGAGAAGGATCCGCTGCATACTGGCTGTAGGAGATAGGTAACAGCACGGCGTGTAAAGAACTCTACCGTCACACGCGGGTACCATTGGAATGAAAATGGATGGTACAGAGCCCAGCGACCTCCAACAAGAGAGACAATGTGCACCACAAGATAGGTCGGCTTGGGCTCAAGGATGCCTTGACGCCTCGACCTTTAAGACCTGAGTCCCATCATTAGGTGATCTGCCCCAAAAGAATGAATAAATAAAACGTTCATAAACTCACACCTCTGCATTAGAATTCCCACACAACACATACACGTACACAAATATGACATCGCAAACCGTTTAACCCGAGAGCGAAAATTTAACTGTCACATTGATGCCTGCCTCGGTCGGGGTCAAACCCGGCACCCCTCGCTCGACAGGCAGGTTCACAGCCAACTGGGCTACTGGGCCGGAGTCATTGCCGGATATGAACATAAAAATTATCATTACCATCAATTGATGATCGGAGAGGTCGTTCGGATTTTCTTCGGCATCACTGTCGTCGCTGCTGCTCTCGTACGCACCGAGCCCTGCACACACAGACCCTCCCGATAACAATATGTGGTCAGAGCCAGTCAGCTGACCGACTTATAAGACCGAGGCCGCACTGGTACTGTTGCTGCAGTCAACGATGCGTTCGTACTAGATCGCGAGGCGTATGCGGCTCCATGTACGTTGAAGGCTGCAAAGTGTTTTTAGTGAGCGAAAACCTAGCAACCTTCTACGAGCTGGTCATTATCCCATACAAACCGGGTGCAAATTTGAAAATTTTCCCTGACGAACAAAAAAAATTTGAGTATATCTGCTTTGATATCGAACTCTTAATCTGTTAAAACCCTTTGTTATGACAGTGCGACCCCGCCCTGCAGTCTTATATGAAACACGAAAATGATTTGCAATGAGTATTTATTCTATAGTATTATTTCTGAAATAGCAAAAAAGATCTGGAAACTTGTCTTCTTTATCGTAAAATATTTTTGTAGATAAACAATTAAGTAAATATATAATATTTTCATAAGATGAAAATACCGTGCACACGAGTCAGAAGTAAATCTCCTTTAGATGACATACGTATACCTAAAGGAGATTCACTTCTGACTCGTGTAAAAATTTTTTTCCATATATTTTGGGTTTTTTTTATCATACTGCTACATCAATCTCCCATACGTAAAGCAACATTAATATGTTTTCCTCTCATACCACACCTCTAGAAGTTTAATTTTATAATTATTGTATTTTCTAGCAATTGAGGAACCATAGAATAGGTCCCATATTATTAGTCCTTTTTGTTCGCCTTAAACTCTATTTAAATTAGTTTTTTTTTTTGTATTTACTTGCTACGAGTAGAATCTAAATAATGTGTTTAAGTTTTCAGAGCTTTTTATTATTTCTGTAACCATATAAATCTTTTATCATAAAAATCAATCTACCATAGTGTAGTTACGACATTGTGTTTATGGTATGGCGACACAAGAGTATTCATACAATACGCAGGTAACACCTAAATCACACTAAGTTATATAAGTGTTTGTCACAACGCTTTTTATATCGTAGACGATTTTATTTAAAGAGCAAATTTCTTTTTGCGTCTACTACTACTCTGTCAATTTTATAATACATTATATTAGTCTACAGTTTGGTAATACCACCACACTTTTGAAAGATAGTCCTAATTACATTTTCCATGAATTCATATCTTTTGAACAGTTATTATACTAAAAATCATACACCATCCACCTGTAACACATATTAACTGTAAAACATCAATAATAAAATCATTTCTTACCAATTATGAAATCCACTAAAATTAGCATATTCAAACAGCTTTGTAAACATGCGCATTGCCAATAACAACAGTTAAATATTATTATTGTTGAATCACTGCTGAAATAAAATATTCTGCGTAATATACATGGTGGTTGTATTGTGAAACGCGCGCCTCAGAAACTTTCCAAACCACCACATACATTCGAAGCTGAATAACCTCACTAACTGTTAGCGCATAATCAGTTTGCGAGATAGTTTGAGGTCTGTAAGAAGTACACTCACCGAGGCCACTGGTGATGGCAGAGAGGGCCTTCGACTTGCTAGCCTTCATAGCGTTGAGGTGCGACGCTTTTACCATATAAATAAAACCAAAATTAATAAAACACTCGTGTATTCATATCTCTACTGGCAACATCTGAAATAAAACTTTGTTAGCGATAAAAGTAACACACATCACATTTCTTCCAGTTCACATTTTAAACGTGTCGATACGAGACAGTTGACACATTTACAGTCAATGCACAATTTGTCTTTGTATATAACAAAATCTTGATAGTGATTGCGGGGCCTTTTTGTATAAACCTATATTAGATATGGTACCTTGGTGAAAATTAAATCGGGCCAATTCTTCCTGGCTCACCAAATGAATCTCGTGGTCCGTTACCTCTAGCAGGATTTCTGTCAGAGATCGACGCACAGCTAACATCTGCACACAGTAAAACAGAAAAGTAGAGTCTTGTGCAGGATATGCATTTAATCTATTTTTGATAAACATTTCCATTAGAAGAAATATGCATACATGAAAAATATCCTGTTTTTAAACTTTTAATGACAAGAAGTGACAAGTAATTAGATTGAATTAACCTTGAATAGCCCAAATTAAATGTTGTATACATTGCCATGATGATAATAGGTCAAACTTAATCATTAGATTATGCAGTTGAGTTTATATTAATTTTTTTATATAAGTCACCATAGTACGTGCATATAAGGTCATACTATTAGGCATTGGTAATAAAAAACCAATCCTTAAGAAAACTATTACACCTTTTAATAAATTACATCTTTAAAGGAATTCAGCCATTTTTAGATTCCATGTGTGGTCATACACAATACAATTGATCATATCTTTATTGACCTTTATACAAAGGTAGGGACACAAATTTATCTTTGACATAACTGTTGCCAAGACATCTTAAATTTTTCACTTACTAAACAAAAACTAATATTGCTATGGTCTAAATTTATATGGTACATAATTTGTAAAATAATTTCTTACCACTTCCTGCATTATCTCTTCCCTGCTCCTTGTTGGTGGAGGCTTTTCTTCTGTTTCTTCCTTGATTGCTGGCTCTGCATGTTCTTCTCTTGAAGATCCTTGTGTTATTTTATCTTCTTTTGAATCTTCCTCTGAATCGGAATCCTATTAAAAATTTTGGATGATATATTAAACTTGAAATAGACTTCAGAGAATGAAAGTATGTGAGATATATATAAATGCACACTAACTGAGATTTATATCTGAATTACAGCCACGAAAATTTCAGACTCAATAATTGACAAGAGTTTAAAACATTTTGACAGTGGGGAAGCTTTCAATGAATGTATGTCCCAATGTGGATTAAAAAGTAATAAGTTAAATTGCTACTAAATATTAAAATTGCCTAGGAACTGTTGTGGACCTGATGTCAATTTTCTATACTAAAATAAAACATTTTAGATAAACAAACTCCTTACAAATTTACTCTTGGCTGGCATCATTGGAACTCCACTAGCCTCTGCTTTCAACCTCGCCAACTCTTCTTCCTCTAATCTCTTTTTCTCTTTTTCAGCTTCCGCTAGTGCTTTCTTCTCTTGTTCCCGTTCTATAGCTTTCTGCTTTTCACGTTCCATTTTTTCTAATCCTTTTTGCAAATAAACAAGATACTTTATTTATCTAAATTTCTTAATTTGGTCGAAGTAGATTCCAAGATATTAACCGCTCCAGCAGTTGGATTAATCACATCTAACAATGGGATTAGAAAATTTATCAGAAAAGACAAGAATATGGACAGTATACTTATAAGACAGTATTCTTATAACACAGTATATATATCTACAAAAAATGTGGGTCTGTCTGACAGTTCTGTTTAATAAAGATTATTGGTTGGATAAATCCCTAATTAAACTGAAAGACTGGTAGACAAAACAGCTTAAACCAATAAATAAACATTGCTTAACATGTTTTGCAAAACTGAGGCATGACACTAGTTTGTTAATAAAATTCAAATAGAAAACCTTCTCTTATCCAGGCAGGTAATTGACGTCTTTTGGCTGCATCTATTGTGGGTGTCACCATTGCAGGAGGCATTACTATAGGCTCTATAACTGGAGGCATCACAGGAATTTTCTCTCTGGAATGTTAAAAATTGACTGAAGTGACTGATTGTAATCTATTACAACAAACTAATAACATAATAATAATAATTGTTTATTTAAAAAATAATGTAATTAAATGTATTTCAAATTTATTAAAATAAATGCATTTAAATTACTAGATGTTTTATTTAGTTTATTTTCTCTTACAGAAACCTATTCCTTTCATGAATGTTGATTGCAGAACTGAATCAAACTACTTTGTTACTCAATAATTCTAAATAGTGTCCCAAAATAAATAATCATTATTATTGTTAATTGATTAGTTTTAAAATAAAGAAAATATACAGTAAATTTTTAATATTTCAAAATTATAGTAATTTTGTTGTTGTCTACTTGCAATTCAACTTTAATTTAGTTTATGAACATTAGACATGAATTGTAAGAGCTGAGACTTAGTCACTTGAGATATTTTTTATCTCTTTACATGACTAAAATACTGGTTTCATTTATTAGTGTAGCAAAATGTTGTTTCCTGCACTGAGACAATTATTAATATAGTTGTATTATCATTGACTTACCTAGGAGGACGAGCCCTGTTGGTCTTAGAATCTCGATTTCTGCTCTTAGAACGTCGAGTGTCACGATTCCTGTTGCCATTGTCTCGATTATCTTCTGCTTCAGATTGAGGTGCCGTCCAGTAACCATGCTGAAAAGTAGGTGCTGTCATTGGCCCTGTTGTATACCTAGATAAAAAAAAATGAAAAATGTATAAATAATGGTTCTTAGCATAATGTTAACAGTGTAAGACAAAACTAATTTCTTCTTTGATGATCTTTTCCTAGGTAAATAAACCTAGAAGTAGAAGAAGTCAACAAATAATAATGATATTAGCATATACTCTACATTACTATTATTACCTTTTTTTTTTATTAATGAAATTTCTGCTCCACAGACTATTCGTCCATGCCTTTTTTAGTGTTTTCTTACATTTTTTGATTATGCTCCGATGCGAACCCTCGCTGACGCCACGCCAATTGTGCACAGGTTTTACCATTCGGCTTTACCTGCGAGCCTCAGCGAGGGTTTTACACTTGGGATTACTTAAAACTACAGAATCTCTATTACTATGTACATATATTTTTATTAATTTGCTTAAGCTATGTTAATGTATATCTTAAATATTTTTGTCTTTCACGGAGGCTTCTACTATTATTACCTTACATAATAACATAGTACTCAAGGTACTGTGCAAGGAATTAATTCCCAATATTTTAATGAAAGATCTCCAATAGGCCTAAAGCATACAAGTTTCCTTGTAAAATATGGTTCTGAAAATTGTCTAACTTTTTTAAAACCTTTTGAGAACACTTGTTTCATTTATACAAGGCAAACACCACTATATATAACTGAGAACATAATATTAACATGTTTGTTTTAATTTTATTTATTAGTTAACATTAATAAAAATATTATGTGTTCAACTCTATATAGATAGCAATCTATCTATACATACAATAGAGTTATATGCTTGACTATAAATAACCAAAAATCTTACCCTGGCATGGAGGGACCATCAGGAATTTGATAGCCATCAATAATTGGAGGAATAGCCATTGATGGATCTGGAGCAATTTTTGAATCCACTGGACCTGGGCCAGACCAGCCCCAACCTTCAATGGTATTTTAAAATAACAATTTAACCATAACAAAATGGCAACGGCCAATAAATATACTATTGTTCCACAATGTTCCTATCTTTCCACAATGATGCAGACAGAACATTATTTAGTGTTAAATTTTAACCTTTTTTTAAAGCTATTAGCCAGTTACCGAGCAGACAGAAGACATGATGGTAAGTGGTTACCGCCACTTGTACACATTTGTAACAACAATAGAGTCTGTGCTTCCACACCTGTGATGGTAATTAAATTCATAATATTTTATATGGCTAAGTATTAATAACACACACACATAATAAGGCACAAGTAGGAAGTAAAATTTGTAAGATATGTGTTTACTATTACCCCATTGATTCCATGCTGGTGCACCCCAAGAGTTGGTTGTGGCATTCCATTCAGCATTAGGCGGAACTGAAGATTCAGAGTTTATATCTGGATTTTCGACCTCCATTGGCGCTTCTCCTTCCTCTGCTTCGACCTTGGAAGAGGCCTGTGGCGCCCCCACTATGGCTGCGGCTTCTTTCATAGCAATCCATTGTTGAGCTAAAGCTGCCCAATCAACCTGACTAGTATCCACATTTTGATACGCCACCGGGTTTAAAGCCCACTGCGTGGGATACGCGGGGTTTGCGGCATCTTTCCCCGAGAACATGGTTACACGACGTACGTTGTATGTATCAAATATTTTTTAAGGTCTTTTGTAACACATAGTAATCAGTAATTTTAAATATCATTTACACAGACTTACACTAAAGTTCGTAATGCAATTACAGAAATCTCGACATAAAATACTTTACAACAGTACTACTACAATTCTTTCTGCACATTTTTCACAGAGACTGAAGAATTGTCTGTGTAATGATCACAGACCACAGAGAGAAAATATATGAATATAGTATTATGATACTCTATGATAGATATCATAATGTATTTGTTTTCGTGTATTACTCTATATTGCATCATTTGTATATTGCTACTAGTTTAAATAGAATTAGTATGTACTATTTCCATAATTTGATTGAAAAAGCTTAGAGCAATAATTTATGTTTAACGCAACACTTGCAAATTAATTTACATATTTCATGATATACCGTGTATATCACGTACGATGGCTGGCAACTCTGTAGTTAGTTCCCTGTTTGACCGCTACAGTAAAAGAGCGGTAGTGAGCGACTGCAACCCCAGGCAGATTCGCGCGCTAGATACTAAATTGTGATTCTCTCATCCTCGGACCTCAAACTAGTACTACACAGCCATCGTATTATAAAAGTACTACATGCTTTATTGCACAGATAAAACATGTTATTCTGATCTATAATTTTGTTGTTGCGACCTTCCACTAGATGACGCTTAACTATTAATGTTCCTACTAGATGTAGGTATTAAAAAATATTACAAATGTGCAATATGCAATGAACTCTTGTAATAATATTATTATATTATATAAGTATTTTAGAACGTCTTTTTTTGTAAAAATATAGTTAAAATCCGTCCTTTAATTAAGTTTACCAATAATAGTGCACAGGTTTTATTATAATACTATCATTATTTTTCCATATCATATTTTTATCCTGTTTTAATGGTGAACAAGTATTATTAAATCATGAACCAATATTAAACAATGCTCAGGAATATAATTCATTAAAATCAACGCTATATGCGTTTGTATTGGCTTGCCCTCACAGTTACGGATTGTACGCATGATACTTCGGCAATATAATACAATTGTGGTGTATTATAAAATAAGGATTAAATTACGTATGAACGCTAATTAAAATATAAGCTCGAAAAATACTGTTGACTGATTGATAATAAATCAAATGTATCTATTAACAATGGAATTAGCGTTATCTCTGAAAAACATTTGAAATACTTACATTACTCCAATACCGACTAGTAATGTAGTCATATGGAAAACCTTGTGAGTTGTTTCGAGACCATAAACTTAATATACTAGCGTAAAGTAGGTTTATGTTTGAGACCAAGCGGATTTTCGGTGACAGCGACTCATTGTGACAATGAACATTAATTAGTACCTCTTAAATAAGTGTATAATCTATGGTTAGTACTATCTGCAGTTGGTTGATTTCTACATTCATATCAAAAAATGCACTACTTTAGATATATACAATCTTTTTACAGATTTATTACTAAAATTCACAAACGCTTCTAAGATATTATATGTTTAGGGTTACATATATTAGTATCTCTTTAATTTTATACAAATAAGACACAGCAAGTTTAAGGTGAAGTTTCGCCTTATTATCCACTAAATAGTATTTATAAATATAATATGCCATTTTCTTGATTAAACTGGGTTTGGATTAACTTTATGTACCAAATAAAGACAAAATTTACAATTTTTTAATTCAAATAACTTTAAATATGCCCACAATAATATTTTGTAAATTAAAAACGGAATTTCTAATAAGTACATACTTTCTAGTACAAATCACAAATATATATACCATATAATAATTATTTTGTGCAGATTTTAGTGTTAGTCGCATAAAAATATGAATAATTTGTGTGTTTTGTGTTAATGGTGCAGGCAGATTAACTTTATGTAATTGATTTTAACAGGCGTCGCATAGGGAAATAGATGCCGTTGAAAATACCAGATTTGTACATAGGTACAGCATCTCTTGGTACTATATCTCTAGTAAAAACCGTTACTAAACTACCGTAGGTCCAATTAAATATTATAGCGATCACTAGTAACCAAACCTCGTTTCGCTTTATGAAGCATTTACAAGCATTAGATAGATGTCTGTTTATTCTAGACTAGACTAAGATATGCTGTCCCAGGGCTACTTTTCATCAGGTGTAAATTTGGGTATATTACTAAATTAAGTATTTGTAGTTTTAAGGAACTCTATTTATTATAACAGCAACAACCTTCGATAAAAAATTACAATTTTATTTTGTCTATTGTGGAAAAATTAAAATAGTATTCCAGAATTTTAAAAAATTTCATTCTTACATCTGTTTGGTAAATTTAGTGAGACAATTTGAAGAAATTTATATATTTAGTTATATTAATGTGTAACTTTACGGATTTATTGATATATCTAATTTAATTCATCATTTCATATTTGAAAGGTGATTAAATAATATTCAATATTTTCTTAATTTAATTTATTTTTCACATCTTTTTCGTTCACAGTCATTCGTTAAATTTAACTTCGAATATCTTATACAATATTTTGCATGACCCAATCACACAATCTTTACAGGCAATATAATTTCAGTCCTATCTATGATGTGATTAAATTCTTTTAATATTTTCTATTACTATATACACTTACACTAGGTTGCAAGTCTTTGTATTTTATTTACACTAAATTTAACTAAGCGCTAATAATGGTTCTTCTGGATCATGCTTTTGACTGAAGTATTTCATAGTGGCCTTTTTCCATTGTTCCTTTTTGTTGGGCATTTTTGCTTTCGTTGCCTCTAGCTTAGCTTTAGCTTTCGATTTCTTAGGAGGACTAACATCATCAAGTCGTTCTAAGGTTTCAATTATATTTTTGGGCTCGGATAATACTTTTCTTGTCTCTTCGCTGATTTCATCCATTGTGGCATTTTTGTTAGCATACACAACAACGTAGTGCGAATACGCAGAGTTAGATGGAGTATTTATGTCAGCGAAGTCTCTAAAGTTAGCGAATTGATCCTGGTTATAATTTGGTCTCGGATTCGCTATGTAGCCCACTCCAATTGACGGTCGACCATGACCGTTGTTATAGAATGAATTAAAACCGCCACCGTAATCGGAATCTTCGTCGTTCTGTGCAAAGAATGTGCCTCCTTTGATTATTCCAAAGTTTCCAGAACCGAGAACGCTGGTACTTGCATCAACAAGAGGCTCGGGAGCGGGTGAATTTTGTTTTCCGAACCCATCTATATTTCTGTATCCATTAAAGAGGGGGTAATTCAGTAGTGATTTATAAGAACTAGGTCTCTGACTGTAAGCTCCTTCCTGGTTGCCAAATCCTAATCTGAAATTGTTCTGTCTTGGTTCAAATAGATTGGCAAATGTTGGGAAGAAGTTCTGTGCGTCTCCAATAACTTCAATTGAATGGTCTGATTGGTCTGCCGCTGAAACGGAATCGCCTTCATTATGCTTTACGTGAAGATCAAGAGGAGGCGCCACTGCTTGAGATATTATTTCTGATGACTCTGCAGTGAGGTCAGTATGATCTGAAACAAACAACGGTTTCATATTAATATGTAACAAATACATAGTTGCTATTGTATTAAGTTCTACAATAACGTCAAATGTAATCATTATATTCTGATCATTATTAACAAACGTTATTTCATCATAAATGTAAATTCAAGTCATCAGGTAGTAAGTATAAGTGTGTGACATTGTTTTCGCCTCGAACGTATGTATTTCTACTACATTACCATTGCAAATCAAGCTGTTTGTAGGCGTAAAAGTGGCTTATGTGACTATTAGAAAATTCTTACAACATGACAACTATACTGATAATAAAATTGTGACGCGGCCGAACCTGTACATTATTTATTTTTTGGAAATTTTAATATAATAGGCCTTGTTATTTTTTTTTATCTTAATAGCCGACAAACGAGCAGACGAGCCATCTGATGGTCAGTGGTGACCGTCGCTCATGAACATCAGCAAAATCAAATGTATCACCGATGCATTGTCGGCCAGGAAATAAGAAGAAAGTCAGAAAGAAGATACTGGCTCTCAAACTCCCAGCCGGAACACGACGAGTCGTCTGGCGGCTGACTCAAGCAGGAGGGTGGTAGCTAGCCAGGCAGGCTTCACGGAAAGATAATAATACCAATAATAATATTAATGACTTAATAATAATACTGATAATCCATACGCGAAGCCCTACCACCAAGCAGGCTGGCACATGTCGCCTCTTACGACACCCTGTTCTACCAGCATGGGATTGGGTATAGTATTTTAAGCTACCCCAATACGTCTAAATATCATCATCTCATCATCATCATATCATATGTTATCGATATAGAGGTCAAAACATATTTTTTTTAGAATTTTTGTATGTCTGTGATTATATCACACTAAAACAGCTGAATAGATTGGGATAAAATTTAGCATATTAGCAATTTACTTTATAGGTTATGAAGTTAATAACGACATTCCAATAAGAGGGCAGTAAATACAATGCAAAACAATGCAGTTATAATAGCAATACGTTTAGGAAAATGTAAATATACGTATAATGCGTAGGTTTTCTGAAGCTGGGCTCGTTAGTTACTAGTCTGTTCTATATGTAATGACGTTGAATTATACTTGAAGCGACTACTTTTATAGTAGCAACGAGCAGGCATGTAGACGAAGTCCTTCCTGCTTGTATAAGTTATGCTTTAAGGTTATACAGGAAAGGTTATGTGCTTTCCCATTTCCGTATTTCTCTGAAGATTTATACTTCGAAATGAGAGTGAGTCAAATGAAATGAAATCAAATGAAAGTCATAGATATAAGAGTTTATGAAAGGCATATTATGTTATTTTATATACAGTACATTTTGGAGAGGAAAAAGTGCTCAGGAATTGTACGAAATAACTCCCTAATTACCTTTCGACGAGTATCCATCCTTACGTCGTGAATTTGTATTTGTATTTGTTATGTGCACTGCAAAGGACTAGATTAGCTTACTCGCGTCGGTGTTTCCACGTGTCTTTAAGAGGACAATGAATATGTTGTTATAAGTTAATTCGTTGAACATTTTAGATTTTATCATCACTTACCATCAAGGGGGTTGTCAAGCATTACCTTATTTTTATGTAAAAAAAGTGTATGGGATATAAATATGGGTTCCTTAAGTTGTGACTAGAAAATAAATTTGATATTCAATGTATAGTAAAAATACTTGCAAGCGGTCATATAATCTGGAATCGTCCCGCAATGATACTGGCTGATTTAATTATGAAATAAAAACTGCAAAAGTTTTTATGAGTCATATTTTTTCTTTCCCACGTGCCAGTTTTGGAAGTTTTTTTTTTTTTAATATAATTTATTAAATTGTTTCGTATTTAAATATCTTGCAGTACAACCTGCAAAGCCAAGCTGTTTATGTATAAATAGGTTATTGCAATAGCATCATTAAAAGTTTATTACCGTTACGTTGGAACACATGATCGCATCGTCACGCGTTTTCCGCCTGAGCAGAGCTAGAGCGACGGAGAAAACGAATTACATTATATCACACATTAGATATTAGCGCTGATTTGCGGTTGATCGTTGGCTAAGTTTTTAAAAAAGGAAGAGTAAATGAGTCAATGCATAAAGTATAATGAAAAATCATCAAGTTTTATAGTAAGAATTTTTCGTAAAATCTATTTTTGTCTTCCACCCATTACAAATGTAAAAATTTAAACGTTTACACTTCATACGATTAATTGTATTTGATAGCAGGATTATTAAAATATCACAAATAACATTAAACGCCCATACTACAATAATCATATGCGATGATTAATAATATAAATTCATGGTAGTTGCGGAATCACGTCGAAATAAAACAACTAAGAGTGTGTCACGCGAAATATTTGTAGCGCAGATTATTAAATTGTTGCGTATTATTAATAATATACGTGTTCGTCTAACCCCAGTAACCTCCAACCTACTATGATAGTCGATGTTATTTACAAAATCTGCATTTTTCTCGGGAAATAACAAACTCCTTTCGAAACTATGCCATCTGTCTTTGGCTGAGCGTACCTACGCCAACGCCATTAATATTTAAAAAAAAACTATGCCACAGGTCAGGAGAAAGTTCAGTTCGGCTGTAAATAATGAACTAGAACCACTCCCAGTTTGCCAATGTTTCAAGATGTAACTGACTTATGCCCTTTCCACACTGCGCTATAATTATTGTTATTTATGATAATCAGAGCACCGAAATAAGATTTAATTATTGTGAAATAACTTTAATTTTCATGCAAACGTTTGCAGTGTTATCTATATTTATAATATATTCGTTGGTGCGTTTGTCAGTCATTGTGTTATATCCAGTGTAGCGGGTAAATGGCGGGTAGAATGATATAGTAAATATGAAGAAAACAGTCCATAAATGCTTATATGAAGGTACTAGTGGCCCGCCCCGACATTATATACATACATGATGATTATAGCTCATGTCTATCTGGTATACTGTATCTTATAAACGGGAAATTTTTTTTTTTCAAACAGATATAATATTACGGATATAATCCTTCGCATGCACACAAACTCATAAAATTCGCACTTTTCCTTTATAATATTAGTATAGATCTATGGTTGACAAGAAAGAAAAAATTTAATTTATTAATTTTATAAAAAAAATTGAGACATTTAATTATTAATTATGTAACAATTATTAAATTGGATTTAAATGTATATGATTATTCTAAAAAAGCTTTTTTATGGTATAGAATGCAGAACATAGTGTGCATAGTAAGACGTGGAACTTGCATTGTACATTGTAATTTTGCTCACGTACCTTGTCGTTGCATCTTTTTGGTCTCTCATAATTGGCTGGGGTAATATCAGATGGTATGGTATGTCAATAATTGCATGCAACATTACTGAAATATCATTTTATCGCATATTTTGTTTTAATTAAAATGCTATGACTAAAATTAAATTTATTATTTTTAATTTTGGTCTTCAGTAAAGGGACTTTTTTATGTAATTAGTCAACAAACGAGCAGACGAGCCTTCTGATGGTAAATAGTTACCGTCACCCATGGTTATTAGTAAGATCAATAGTAGCACCGACGCGATGACATTTTAGAAAGAGGGTGGTAGCTAGCCAGGCAGGTAAAATACCCTTCCACCATGCGTGTACCGTTCTAATTAAACCGGGTGGTACATAGTACATACTTCGTCCGTAGTTTAGCAGGATGCATCACTAGCGGAATCCAATCTGGATTAGATTCAAGGAAATAAATTTTTCTTTCTATATTGCGTTGGAGCTAAAGCCAAATCATTATATTATTTGATTTAAAATACCAGAGAAAGTGGACTCGAGGGTCATTCAAAATAAATTTAATCTAATAAGAATAATATATAAGAATAATGTTACTGTATGTAAAAACATATTTAATAAAGAAAAGTTAAAACAGAATATTTTATATAAGTGCTGTTCCACTATTTGTAAATAATAGGCAACTAATTTATATTACATTAAGCTATTCAAGCGATTACTAGTTAATTGAAAATAAATATAAAATTTAACTTAAAAATTATTGCTAAATTCGTTTTGGAGTTTATTTCTTCGGATTATTGTGAAACGGTCTAATCAGAGATTTAGGTCGTAGGTTAGTGATTGTACTAGTTTTAAAATGAATATTAATATAAAAATTATCTATATATTAGTAGGTGAAGAATAAACTTTGTACCCGATTTTATCTTCTGTTTGTCAACTGATGCATGTTTTTTTTGTTTGGTTTATTGACGAACTTTAGTGTAACCTATCAGGTTTAAAGTGTTAAACAAAACGACTAAACACGATTAATTGAGATGTATTAAATAAAATAGAATATTTGTGCAATACTACATATTGAGCTGAGAGACATTCGAAGGCAAGTGACTATCAAAGTAGCCACGGATCTACTAATATCAAAGACTTATATGATTATATTTCGTTTACATATTATCAAACATTCAATAAATTTGAAAATAGAATTCTATTATTATTATTACGAACGGAATGTTATTCTATCACAGTCCAATATCGATCACTAGCTTGTATATATGTGTTATTGAAAATGAAATGAAAAATGATTTATTGGATTACTTTGGTTTATCATTAGGACACAGGACTAATGTTTAGCACATTAGGACGCATTACGGCGATTATATAACAAGATAAATTTGTCTCAATTAAAGGTGAATTTATAATGAATGAATGAATTAATATTTATTCGAAGTTGGTTTTACGAACATTTTCCGAACGTCAAACTACGCCATCGCTTCAACAAATCCCTACCGAGAGTGGTCCCGGAAGAAGAAGCGGGAAGAAACCCCAAAGGGTATTTTTTCTGCTCACAGTTACAGAATGCACTTATAGCTATACATTAAACTCATGTCCAAGCAGTCATATCCTTAAAGTAATCTAATAAAATAACCTGCCTATTTTATTTTGACCATTCTTTCCATGATATTATTCAGGAAGCTCAAAGAGATCTGAATATATATTGGAGTTATGGTGCCAAAAAAATCTGTTAACGATAAATGTAGCTAAAACCGAATACATGATTTTTGCAGCAAAAAACAAAATGATACCGAATTTTACCCCATTGTCAATAAATGGTGTTCCTCTGCACAAATCAGATAATGAGAAATACTTAGGCCTTCATATAGATAGCAGATTAACGTGGAAGGTACATATTGAACACGTGCGATCAAAATTACGAGCATTGGCTGGAGCATTAAATAGAGCGAAGATCGGCTTTCCACGTAAAATAAGTTTTATAATCTATAATTCATTGGTGAAGCCACATTTAGAATATTTGATAGAAATTTGGGGATGTGCAGCTAAAACTAATCTCAAAGAAGTACAGACTGCGCAAAATAAAATCTTAAAATTATTATTACACTATGATTATAGAATGCACACAATTGATCTATATAACAAAACAAAATTGTTTAGTATTTATCAAACCTACATATACAAAACTTGCATACTTATTTTCTAAATCATAACAGGTAGAATCCAAACAGATATCACATTTGAAATAAAGGATCATAAAATTCACACTAGAAGTAGGGGGAAACTTAATTTAGTACCACCACGAACGCTTTACGGAAAAAAAAATATTATGTTTGAAGGAGCACAGTTTTATAACAAATTACCAAACAAAGTTAAAAATGTAAGAACCATACACCAATTTAAAAAGCAATTAAAGTTGTTTATCGGTAACCACACGTCCAATGACACTGACTTAAAGCAATAAGATTTCAAATGTATGTTGTATATTTTCTTATTTAAGTGAACTATGTAATGTTCTTTTGAGAAATAAAGATCTGTAACCTTAAAATATAAATTAATATTTATTAACCTCCGAGTTTACCAGTAATAAAAATTGGACAATGACATAAAACGTAATAATAAAATTAAATATAGAGTGGAAATTTAACGAATTACATGGTTACGAGGCAAACTGCGGTTGAGAGATTAAAAAGACTGTATGTACAATATAACCATAGACTATTCATATGTCGTTATTATTACGTCAATATGAGAGTTAAGTATAGAGATTTCCAAGCTATTGAGACATAGTAAGCCATTATTACGCAGGAACTATCTGTTTCCTTCGTCTTCTTTTGCGATGACATTTCAGATAATCGCATGGCGTATGCAATTCTGGGATAACAAGCCCGCTCGTTAAAAAGATATGACGTAACGCTTGAACCTACCACTACATCTTTTTTGTTAATTTTTAAATATTTTCATACAAAATCATATCAAATGTATTATAGTTATGATTGTAAATAACAAATAAACAATTGTTTATAATTAAGGTGATTCCTTCCATATTGCCCTGGATTTTTTTTCCTAATTATAGTTCTGGTTTATACAGTAATTTGATCAAAAGACGATTCAGGAATGTGATTAGTTATAATATCTAATATATTTAAAATAAGAAGTTTGTCATTTTAATTACATGAGTTCATAAGAAAATCACTTAGCCAATGAAACTAAGAATTGCTATGATGTCGTAAAATATATATATAGATTAGCTAAAAAACAAGAATGCAACTGGAGATAATCGCTAATGTTGCATAGGAGTTCAGGGGTGACACCTTGAACTCGTGTCCGCCGGCTGACAACACGAGGAAGTTATGAATAAAATCGATTTCATTTCTTATTTATGCGATTGTGACAGACGTGTATTCGAATGTGTATGCTCATTTAAATTCGTGCAATCGTACACATTTAACATTGACTTAAAATTTTAATTGAATGCTTATTGGGTACTACTTTGCAACACTCGTTGCGTTGATATTACGTCGTGCTTTTGCATTGTAATGGAAAAATATGAAAATTAGGGTATTTATTTCAAATATTTTATTATTGTGAAGAGATAAGGGAACATCTAGGTAAGATTAGTCGAGTGTATTTCTGTCACATCCGATATATTACATTACATTTATTCAAAATATTTTAACTAAAGTTAAAAAACTGATATACAAACCCAGCGAAGTTCAATTGACAGTTGATCGGTTTTATTAGGTATTTTTAGAACATTTTCTCAATGACTACTCAGTATTTATTTTATATTAAAAATATTTATTTGAAGTAAAGTAACATCATCTCGGCTTACTCAAAGAAACTTCATATCTTTTCTTTCTTTTTTCTGTTTTTGTAGGAAAATTACCCAACTTACATATTTTATTCAAATCGTTTCTGTTTTTCAATTTTCTAAAAAATTACTATTTCTTTATTATAATATGTATTTCTTACATTAAGATCAGTTGAGTAGGACGTCAATACTTAGTACTCTCTAGTCTGGATGGAAATTACTATTCTGTCGGGCAACTTCATTGAGAAAATCTAGCAGGGAATATAAATAAACCACGTACAGTCTGAGATTACGAAGGTAAAAATTGTTGCGGACAAGTAAAGCACCGTCTCGCATTGATGTCGGACGCAATCGATGTCATGCTCCAGTTTCGACAGTAGCAATTCTTATGCGGGATGAGTCGCCATTGAGAAATGATGTCTTTCTTCCAACTAAACGTTTATTTAGTGTTTATTTAATATTGTAGTACAATAATTATTACTGAGAGATAAACAGCTGTTTAAAAAGTTATAGGTAATTCGCTTTGGATTCGCGAAATTTACACTTTTTTGAGAGCACTATACTATATGTATGTATGATGTACGTAGTTTTGGTCACGAAGTTCTCTTTAAAATCATTTTCATGATCATCATGAATCATCCTGACTGATAAGCACATAATTTAGGTTTACAAACATTACAGGTACAGGATTCGAACTCGGTTGTCGACTGTTACCGTTATTTCCTAATATATGTATATATTCTGTGTGTATAATCTGTCTAATTATTAAAGGTGTCCCAGTGTATAGTGTAATAGATGTGATGAGACGTCTAAATATATACTAATACAATGCATACTTACATATATTGTATTTATAAAGAATGCTGTCTTCTATTTATGTCATGATTTATGTAAGTAAAACTTTAAATACTTATAAATATTTACGGATTGTTTGCACGTAATTAAACTACGTAGTTGTTTGATTCCACATATTAAATCATGAAAATCATGAAATTAAATCATAACTAAGTTTGGGAAACTTGCTTGATAAGATGTAAATGCAGTTTGTACAATAACATTTGTAACTTACATTATGTGAATAACATATTTAAAAGTTATAAGAATGTCATTTTTATTTAATTAAACGCTACACGTTTACGTCAGTGTTACACATAATTATACTTGGTAATGGATATATGGGCAAAAACTAATGTGTTTCATTGGCAAAGACTAGTGCGGCATGGGACTGTTTCATTAGAGCAGATTACGGTGCGTTCCTTATTATTTAAAGATTAGGAGATTCACGACTGCCCATGAGCGATACACCCAATAGAGCTTTCATAAATGTTTTTACGTGAACGTTGTTAAAGCGAGAAATTATATAAATAAGTTCTTCTAGCAACGACTATGAAAATATTTTCAATTGTTTTAATGAAAGTCGATTTTTGCTCCTAAGTATTACTCATTTTGGAAACTTGAACATTCAAGAACCTAACACTTTCAGTTAACCACATTTTGTGTCTTCAATTGTACAATCATATTGCTACTAGAAAGAAATCTGGAATTCTCGTTCTACGGGCAGCCACAACCAAAAGTGCTACCGCCCTGTCTTACGTTAAAATCGAATAAGTTTATGCTCAGAAATGAACTTGTCAATGTTACACAGATTTGCAACACGGCGCGCCGCATACATATGTTAATAAGTGTAATCCTAAACAAGTTGACGTTATAGTGGCAATCGGTGCCTTTAGCTTTAGGTTTTATAGAACAAGTGCAGAATAGTTCTTTATGCATCAATAAATGTTGACACGGGTATGTTACACAACAAAATTGACGCAACTTAACCGCGTACGAGAGCGAACGAGTCATTATGCGCGGTTACAATCTCGCGATGTTTTTTATTACGCGGTCGATTAGCGACACATGGACACTTTCAATTCACATCCTTTTGTGTTCTTGTCGTTTAATAAAGAGAAGTTCTTGCACGGTCAAAATGTCGAGTGACAGGAACGATAAATAAATGTTTACACGCATAGGCTAGCACTAAGATTCTTACTAATATGTAATTGAGATACGACAATTGTACAAATGATTACTTCAGCCGAGAATCAAACTCGGAACTCATCGCTCATGCATTATGAATTGATTTTATTCGGTGTTCTATCGGATGCATTTTGAGATTGTGCTCAGGAATTACACGATCTGGATTCTTTTATCCCCTTTCTACTGTCGACCGACAAGACGAACGGCGACTATTCATACTTTTATCCCATACATCCCTCCGGTACGGGCGACGCATCTTGCTTCGTCACTTGTAATGTACCGCGAAGGATTGGAATAGTATACCAGCACTGGTGTTTCCATTCGGTTACAGTATGAATGGCTTTAAGGCAAGAGTGAATAGGCATTTACTCATTTTCCATCAAGTAAGTAAGCAAAAGTGAAAGAGTTGTGGTGTGTTCTTGTGACAGTAGCGTTGGAACTTGATGATAGAGACACCAAGTAATGCCAATAGAATGCATAAGTGGGAAGGGTGGCGTCGATTAAAGGTAGTCTCTTATACTCCAACTCGGAATGACAAGGTTTTATCTTACAGTCCATAATGCTGGCCAAATTCGAATTAGCAAGCTTTAGACATCAGAACGTTTAGTATGCAAAATTTCTTGACATTTTCTGTTGTTGTAATTAAAGGTGCACGCTTCTTAAAAATGAATAACTGACCGATTTTTATTACACAATTTTGATGTGACAGTTTCCATACCAGTTTTTTCTGCGTCCTTACCTACACGTCCGATGAAGGTTTAGAGGCCGTATGGCCAAAATCAACACCTGGTGGTGTTTAGTGGGTAGGCTCCTAGGTTTATCGGGAGTCTCATATAACCAGCGCAGCCAGCTGCGTATGTATGAGCTTTCAGCACCGCCCTTCCGCGCATCTCCGGCGGGTAGCCCTTTTCTCCTTGTCTGGGCGCAAAAAAAAATCCTTACCTACTTTCAAACAAATTCAAATTTAAACATTTAAGGTATTTTGTATAACTTACACATTTTTTTTTGATGATTTGAGTTAATCGTCACTACATACTCCGTACAAGTTTCAAGGCATACTTTATAGACTGTATAGTACGCAAAGGTTGCTCCTTGGAATTTTCTCAACAATAGAACAGCATTATAATCATTATTCACGGTTGATTTACGATTGGTAACAAACAACAAACCATAACGACGTCTATTGACTTCTGTTGCAGGCACCATTACAATCCCATCATTCCCATCAATAGTATTAGAGAGGTGCAGCGTTGTAGGTTTCAAGGCTTCACGTTTTTGAATGACTGTTGCTGTTATTGTATTTATGAACTATACAAATAATTGTATGTGAAAGTACATAATTTCGTGGACGAAAAGGAAAAGCTTGGAAGAAAACAAGACAACAATTATTCCAGTAAATGTATATTGCAGATACTAAATGTTAGTTGATATAAAAATATCGGATAAAGAAAAACCATTTAATTTTTTATTTCAAATTGTCCTCTGTAAATTAACGAATCGTACTTAAAAACGCCTGTCCTATAACTGCTTTGTTATTTAGAGTTAGATTAGATATTTTTTTAGCTTTTTGTGTGTTTCTGTAGTCTGTAGCAATTGTGACATAATGGTTTGAAAATAAAATTTATTTTATTTACAATTAAAACAAAAGCTTTTTATGAATTAAAATTTCCCTTTCAATCTCAATTTACTGGGTTGCTGTGTAATAACTTTGGTCTTTTCCAATATATATCTAA
Organism: Megathymus violae; assembly: GCA_003671415.1. NCBI lineage: Eukaryota > Metazoa > Arthropoda > Insecta > Lepidoptera > Hesperiidae > Megathymus > Megathymus violae. The sequence continues at coordinate 1,224,949 of PDGT01000073.1, forward strand.
TAGTATAATTAACTGAACTATGAAAATATGTCATGAATATTTCTGTTTGTTTCAATAATTCTGTTTGTTTGAATATAGTCTTGCAATTGATATATTTTCCATAAAAAACCATGAGTTCTTTTTAAAAACTGTTTTTCAATGTTATAATATTTCTATTTATAACATTTATATATATAATGAATATTACTACTATATATTGTATTTTAATATAGAAATTTTGTAAAATTAAAACGCAGTGTTTTATAAGAATTTATGGATAATTATGATATTAATTTAAATTAGATTTATGACAGAACGAGAGAGATGATTGAATGTAATGAATGATTGTACTGAAACAGGAACTGAACACTCGTAAAGTAATTTCATTTCATTACGTTAATAAAAAGTCTTCCCGCTTACTTACTCACTTGAAATTAATTGATGGAACTTGTCAATATAATGTTGGTATTGTGTTAATATTATTTTACTAATCTGTTTTATCAATATTTAAAAAACTTTGTGCACTCTCTGGATGATAGATATTGAGTATTATAAACATTTTTTATTTTTTTATTTTCGAATACCTGTTGGCTCTCTGGATGGGTTTAAAATTTCTATGATGGTCTTATTAATAATAACATTACTGTAAATCAGTCGTCTTATTACAATATTGAAAGGTAATAATTTAATTTAATTTTTTTTTGTATATGCGTGTATGTGTTTAAACTATTATACATAAATATATCTCTCAATGAACAGTAATCATAATAATTTAAAAAATATTTCAGTACTTAGTACAACTCTTCTGTTAAAATTAAAATAATTAAATGCTGATGGTAATATCCTGTAATAGTCTATATTAATAATATAAAATCCGTGACGATGGAACTTTGATTCTATTTTTTGTGTTTTATCTAGTCTGTATATCAAGAGAGATGTTTAGTTAAAAATATTTGACTTATAAGTGATGAATGCATTGTTATACATTATAACCTCAAAATCAGATTTTTAAATTCTTATATATCTCGAATATGTAGGTATTTGTCATTCAAACCAAAAATTAAAGTATTTAAAGTTGATATTTTCCTCTAATAAACAATACTAATTTGGGTAATTCACATGTGGAATGACAATATATGAAAAGCGGTTTCTTTTAAATATAAATTATTTCAATATCTTTTAATTATTATTACGTTATAAAGATTATTGATTAAGATTATTATTCAGTATGCCTTGTACACTGACCTACATCAAGATTATATTTGTTTACTGTAAAACTATTGATAATTTTATCTGAGAATCCAATCTAAAGAAAACGAAGTTTATTGGATTCAATTTTTAGGTAACTATTTATCGCCAACAACAAATTGTTATCTATATTACAATTACTGTTCTTATAATGAATAGTTCTTCAATTTAATTTAATAAACACAATTAATTGTTAATTAATATGTCTATCTGGTTATCTAAAGGTAATTAAGTTTGAAATCCCAAATGTTATCTTATTTACAATGAAGTTAATGTAGAGCAAATGTATGACTCACTGAACGTAAGACCTGCTTCCGACAACATTTAAAAGAAAAGAAATTGCGTAAGCTTCGTCTAACCTTCTATTGCTCTTAATTTTTTCTGTGAGGATTTTCATGACCTGTTAAAATATACGGATAGGCGTCACATCACAAAATAAAGATAATTTACAATAATAATATTGCATAATTTAAATTAAGTTCTCATTTTTTTACGTAAGTATAAAATGTTATACTAGATCGTTGTAATAGTTGTGAAATGCGATTAGATAGTTGTGAATGTGTGAATTGTGTGTAAAGTGTTATATTATTTGTTGTTTGACTAGACTGTGATTTTGTGACATTAAATTTTATTGTTTATATGTAGCCAAAGCTAATAGCTATTTGTAGTAAAAAGAGGTACTGAATTAAATTCATTAAAGATGTTGTTTTCAATTATTTCGTTTCATTTTAAATATAAAAACAAACTTATTTAGTTGTGAAAAGTTCACTTCGTATATGTGACGTAATATGTTGATGAAAATGTCCTTATGACAAGTTAGTAGAAAAAATTACAAATGTTTTATATTTATTAAAATATTATTTTTTATTAAAATAACCCGTTAGGAAACATGAAAAATGTAGGTGATTAGGCTGATGATAGGAAAATTGCCAGTCTTGTTAGATGTTTGTTATGACTGTAATATCTAAGGTTCCAGTACCTACCTACCCGGTATCTCATTCCGATGCGTGCCTGCATTCATATTTGTAACATACGGTGTTAATTTATGGTGATAATTATATCATTTTCTGTCTTAATAGGTAATAATCATTCAGAAATGCCGCCTGATATGTAAGATTTTATATGTAGGTGCTGGTCAACTAAGTGACCTTTCAGCAAAGCGTGTAACTATTAGCATGAAATATATATTTTTTTATGTTAATAGCCGACAAACGAGGAGACGAGCCACCTGATGGTAAGTGGTCACCGTCGCCCATGGATATCAGCAAGACCAATGATATCATTGATGCGTTGTCGGCCAGTAAATTCGGAGAAAGTAAGAAAGAAAGTTTTTAAATATTGGGTGTAACAGGTTTCATACATTAGTTGTGGGTTGCTGGGTTCTGTACAACGTAGCCTGAACTATGATACTTATGCATGGTAACGACCTCGGAGTCCAGTAGGTAGTGACCTTGCCGGCCGAGCGACAAGTCTTGGATTCGACCCCGGCCGAGGCAGATGTGATAGATAAATATTTGCTATCGAGTCCTGGGTGTTTTTGATGTTTTATTTGTACTATGTACTGTACTTTCGTGCCACCCGCAATATAAGGGATCCTAGTGCGGGAGTATGAGTGGTTGAACGTTTATATTTATATTTAATAAGTTTTTTAGCTACTATAATTGTATAAGCTAACGTTACATATATGTAGCTCGTTTCAATTGCAGCCGGAGGGTCATTATTATCTGTAATAAGCGGACTACCCGCTTTCTACTTGGTAGGCAACGCGTTGGTATTAGAGACGTCCATTATCGTTGTTGGCCGCTTACCATCACGTGAGTCGATTTACATAAAGTATATTAACTACTAGCTGTGCCCGCGACTTCGTCCGCGTGGAATTTAACAAAAAAGTTATTCAGTAGAAATAAAATTAGTCTCAGTTACTCCTTATTACATCAGCTATCTGCCAGTGAAAGTCCCGTCCAAATCGGTCCAGCGGTTTCACAGATTAGCCGGAACAAACAGACACACAGACAGGCAGACAAAAATTGTAAAAAATGATATTCTGGTATATGTACCGTATACACATTCATATGTACGTAGTAAAAAGCGGTTATTTTAATATTACAAACAGACATTCCAATTTTATTTATTAGTATAGATATTAATGAAATAGGTGCATATTTCTATTCCTATTCAAGTTATTTTTTCCATTATTTCAAGAATAATTTAGACATTTTAAACTTATTTATTTTTTTTAAACTAAAAGAAAAATGTTAACATAATAATTGTAGTTAATAAAAACAGTTTGTTACATGTTTAGTCATATGCGTGGAATATAAAAGTGGAATACATACCTAATAGACCTAATAGAGTTTCTATATCCTTGAAAGCGTACATTGTATAACAATTTCCGTGACAAGTTTAAACTGAGCGTATTTGGTGTGTTCGTTTCAAACGTATCAAGTTGGGAAAAATAACATAAAACATCGTATGGGGCACCTTTTTTAGTGACGTAAAAAATAAACTTGACGAAATTAATTAGATCAAATCCAGTTTCCGCATTCTAGATATGTTTTTATTTTCTGAAACTTTGTTTGTTACTAGGTATGTTTTAACATTTTTTTGTAACTTATATTTTAAATCAGAATCTGTCTCACATAGGATTCGTATAAAAGCCAAGGTTATTTTCCGTTTCTTGTTAACTTGAAAAACTGAGGTTTTTATGGTCAACTATCACAGAGAGTAAGTCTTATAGAGTTTCCGTTTATTCCTTGGATAAAAAGTAAAATTATTCAGTATTTAATTTTTTTTTTAATATTTTTGTCATTTTCTTATATTTTGAGAAATGCAGCGATAATTTTCTGACAAATCTAGTAGTGATTGGCCTTTGAAAATCTTCTACTCTGAATGTAAAATTTACAAGCACCAATTTTTTTTCATTAATCTATCTATTTTCGTAATTGAAGATGCACACAGTACTCAATGCTGTTCCAATGCAGATTTGTGTAGCAGTGATCGACTCAACTCTTGGAACTTTTTCCGTCCTCAATGTAACGATAACAACCGATGATTACTAAACTCCAAAGCACGGAAGCGTTTAATAAATTTTGCTTCTAATGGTCACCAATCCAGGTAACCCCGCGTTCATAGTTTATTGACGCGGTTGATCAGTTGCGTTTCCGGAAAAGGGTATTTATTATTAATTTTTTCTTCGCGTAAACACGTTTATTCAGCATTCGCTTACTTGTTTGTTATTATAAGCACAAAAATATTATTGTTAGCTAAGTGACTTTTACGAGCAATACACATTGCTAAGCACGTAATCTCGAAGCAGTCTTTCTCGTAATACCCGTCTCGCTGCGCCTTTAAAGGCATAAATACGATCATTTTATTTTTACTTTCATTAGAGGTATTACGGAAGAAAGAATTGTAGGAAGCGCGTAACAACTCCCACGTTTATGATTACATTTATTTGATACTCAGCGTCTACCGAGTGGGAATAGGAAGCGACCATCAGATTCAATTATGCATACAATAAGAGATAACACACGAATAATAATAACATGGTATAAAATTTTATTTTGTTTTCAAAACAAAACTTTATAATTATGTTGAGATAAGCGACGATAGTAAGTCGTTGATAAACTACAACAATGTACATATAAGAGAGGGTTGAGAGCAGGTGCGGTCGCAGCCACACTTTGGGGGGTTTATATTATAAGTTAATGATTTTTATTTAATTATTTATTCATTCTTTATTCTTATACACATTTGTATTACAATAGGCGGACTTAATGCTAAATCGCATTCTATAACATCAATTACTCTATAGGTATTGTTATTACATATAATGTCGAGTAAATTATATTTTATTGGACAAAATTTGGAAAAAATGTAAATGAATTATTTTAAGGTTTGTCAATTTGACGTGTATGATTTTGGGAGGGTCATGACCTNAAAGATTGACAAATTTCACACTTCTTCCATCACATCATAGAATATACACCACTGATGTGGTGTGATAAGATTGGAATAGGCACCCTATACGTACTGCTCCAAGTTGCAGAAGGTTGTTAAAATTCTGCTGCATTATAAACTTAATAATATAATCATGACCTATACCTTTCACTCGCTAGATGCAGCTGCCCTGATTAATCTGTACTATTGTTACTGTGTATTTGAGATTTAAGGTACTTTAGTATAGAGGCTCAATAAAATAGGTTGGTATAAAATTTACCATAAGTTTTATATTTGTGCCGATTTTTAATTGGTTCTTTTATACGTCAATAGCTGATAGACGAGCAGACGAGCCGTTTGATAACCGAGAATTGAAAGAGGTCAACGTCGCCCTTGGCCGTTCGTAACATTAATAGTAACAAGGACGCGTTGCCGACTCAGAAAGTAGTGATAGTCTCGAAACACTGCACGGGTAATTCTAGAAGGAAGGTGGCTAACCTAGCCGATCAGGTACAAAAATCTGCCATGGTTCTGTTCTAAATATCAGAAATTAAACTTGGTGGTCTTGGTTAATTTAGAGTGAAAATGTGATCTCTTTAATCCTAAAATCACGTAAATTTAATTAAGTTAAAAAAAAATACAAATATATTTTGTATTTTTAAATTCTACTAGATCTAGTGAAGTCAAATTGCAAAATTATAAACATTACCATCATAGACATCTGTAAAAATTTGAATTTAATATTTGGGTCGCCATTATTCAGAATATGTAAAAATCTCTGCGTTCTTTGATTTTACCGTACCTTCAAAAACGAAATGAATATTACATTGACAACATAAAGTCAAAGTTCGCGTGAAGTATTTTTATATATTACTAGCGACCCGCACCGACATTGTTCGGGTTGAACAATTATATATTTATATAAGAATTATTAATTTCAATTATTTTCCGGATATATGCAAACTGACAAAAATTGCATTCTCTTTTTGTAATAAGTATTAGTATATATATACTTATGTTGTACACAATTATTATAACCTTATTTAATAATAGTTATGTGAAGGTCCGGGAATGTAACGTTCTTTATGTCAACTCCAAAGGCCATAAAAGCGTGTGATATATTTTTTCCTTTGTTATGAAACCAGTTGCTTTGTAATACAGCAGTTAAAGTAATTACGTATCGCAACTAACAAAGATAGGGAAGATATCTTGAACTTGAATATTATTCATTATGTAATTAATGTACACTGAGTATTATATAAAATAGAATTTATAACTCAAGATGCTTAAGCCAACCCAGAAGTAAATACTTAATGTGAATTAAGACACTTAGAACGTAATAAAAAACAGCGATTAGCATCTAAACAACATTTATGTACTAGTCTTTGCTTACTTCGAAATAATTTCGAAAACAGTTTATACAGTATACATTGAGATCGTACATGGTATATTCGAACTTAGATATTTATAAATGATAATATACATATAAACATAAACACATCCATGCGTATAAGTTAAAACTGGGAAATTTTATCAAAATTCGTTTTATAGTTTTGACGTGAATGAATAACAAAAATCCATCCTCACAAACATTTTCGCCCGGCACTATTTCGGTGATGGCTTTGGTGGTACTGAAGCCTATGGGCGACGGTGACCACTTAGCATAACGTTTGCTAGTTTGTCGATTATGAACAAAAATTGCACCTGTTCTTGCCATAGCCACATATGGTCCTGAGACCTGGTGTACTCATCGCTAACAATCCACAATTCACTATATTCGTTATGGAAGCCCTCATAGTCCGACCAAGTTAAGTAGGTAACACTGTTCTATGATTGGTTATGTGATCGGTGATCCTTTTGTCATCGTCACGTAACAGTTGAGCCACGTCGGATGTTTTGGGACAGTATAAAATTTCCTGAAACATTATTTATTTATTTATTCTTCATTTTAAACCTTAAAATTAAGTTACATTGGGCAATCGTAATGCCTGATGGCATTCTCCGCCGGCGAAGGTTTAAAGATGCGGTAGGTGCTACAGAAAAAAAATTAAGAATTACATATGTAATTACATATAAATACGTATATATACATATATAAAAATATGAATATACATACATATCGTATATATAAGAGTATTACATTATAAGTTGTGTAAGTTAATATTCTCGGACAAGTTTCTTCAAGTTCCACAGAGTTGGAACTTGTCGGATATTTACAATTACGGTGTTCCAGAGGAGTACGTTAGGTACATTAGTTGCTTGGAAAGTTTTCAACAATTTGTAGCAGGACAGTGGTTAAGTGCGTTCCAGACCTCTGTAATTATAAGATTATATTTACGTCTTGTATTGCTCATTAATAAAATCATAACTTATTATTGGTTTAAATTATTATTTATAAATCTTCAAAAACTCTAAATTGGATTGTTTAGAAGATACTGAATGAACTTAATGGTCTACTTCTCCTTTCCATATTCAATTGAATATGTTAGCGTAGTATCTACAGACCAGGATGCTCATAGCTTTCAGGTTCATACAAAAGACATCAACATGTCAGCCAAAAGCTTGTTATGTCAAATTTACTAAAAGGAACACGACAATTGATTAAACATAATTCAAATCTACTATATTTATGCAGTTTTTAGACAATATAATTAAGTAGAAAATTTTGAGGCTGTGGGCAAGAATACTAATCCATTAGGTGTGTTTTCTGTTTCCACGTGCTATATAAATATATAAGTAGGAATATAATCTTTATTATGTCGTCATATAGCACATTTATGTTAATAATGTAATAACAAGGAAATGTCTATACTTTTTACGGAGCGCTAAAATTTGAAACGGAATGGACATTTGTAAATAATACATCAAAAACAACCAAATTTGAGAATAACATCTATTGGGGAGTGAGTGGCCTAGAAAGTTCTGTGAAACTAAAAAAGGTAGTTATATTACGTTAAGTTCGATAAGTTTGATAAAACTTTTCAAAAAAGTATCCACCAGCATCTGCATAAATTTTATGCAATCTGAATCAATATTTAACATATTTTTTTCGACTTTATTCGTCGTCTTTTACAGTTTTCTCGAACACTGCTAGCGCATCTTACGGTAGTTAGACTATATAACTTTGACGATTTTTATTTCATTGAATAAAACAAGAGAGAAGAGATATCAACAAATGTTATAAGCTATTTTTAGAAAATCTCCCGGTTTGAGCGTTGAGAGTGTTGGCACGTTATTATGGTGAACCAGTAACCTTCGGAATCTTGTGATGGTTTCTTGCTACCAGCACTAACTCATAAACAAACATTTGATTTGGTTAAATTGCCAAACGCAAAGCCAATCGCCATTGATGCTACTATGATTTCGTACAGGAAATTACATTAGTTTTGAATTAAAGTTGTACAGCGAAAGTGTTCGCATAAAATCTCGTGAACGCTTCTTAATCAAATTTGCATTATGTGTTGAATCTCTTCATACCTGATTCGGATATTTTCATCCATAATTTTTCCACTACTAGCTCATTTCCTTTCGTATTAGGAGTCAAAGGGCTACTTCTTTCAAAATCTCTTAAAATTATTGATGGGATTTAATTCTTTATAACAGTGGTATACAATATTAACTTATAATTATCAAACGATTCATAAAAATTATGGAAATATATGAAAAACTTTATTTTAATAGTTTGTGAAAAAATGTAAGGGAATTTTGTTATTACAATCTTCGTATTTGTACTTCTAAATAATCTATTGTCGAAATACATTGTAACTGACCAGTGCATACTAATATTATAAAGAGAGAGTACAAATTTTGTTAGTATATGCGCGGAAGGTAATTTCTGTAACCACAGCATATATTTGAAAAATTGTTTTACCATTTTAATAAAAATCATTTTTGCAACAGTCTGTGCGTGTTACCTAATTCAAAAAATGAAGCCGGGACTCATCGCTTCGTAGGCAGTTTTATTTAACCGGCGACCATGATATTTGCAGTATTTATCACAACATATCTTTGTGTAAAGAAACATTCTGTCATTAACTACATTCGACAGCTTCCATTTCTGCTGTCGCCTGTTCGTTTGAACTGCATAAAGCTTCGGCGACCGTTTTCTACTTCTCTTTAAAAATCTCACAGTTGTACAGTATAATACGGTTGAATCACTTACATACATGTAAACATAATATGTAGTACAGTTATATAAAACATAAACCAAAACCGACTGAAAATCATGAATTTGCCTACCTTCTGGTTAATTTGTCATGTATTACTAAATAAAATAAAAGAATAATGCCACACGATCTATGTCAACGATATTCAGATGAACAATCAGCAATTGTTCCGATCGATGTCACGTGCCATATAAAACTTTCACGACTATACCCTGTTAGTCACACACGTGATATGTAACTGCCATCAGTGTACTGAATCTTGGCTAGTGATATGCGTTGGTAAAAGGTTGAAGATTTTCTTCTGCGACAAAAGTAATTGTAAACCTCCTTTTTAATTTTATGTTGCGGTTTGTGTGTCAACCGCTCTCGGTATGGTACGATCAATATGGTTACGATGAAGTTGACGTAATATTAAATTAATTTTATTGTTGTCTTTTGTGTAGGAGCGTATCAATAAATCAAAGAAAATATATAAAATTGGACACTGCTTCGTGTCGATAAAATATTTGACGTAAAATTTTGATAAAAGTAATATATGTTTAATATGTGTTTTCCTCCATAGTTTAAATTACATTTGGAGTCCATTAATTTTTATAGATAACAAAATTATAATCCGGGATTAATTTTATGCCTTCCAAAGTCTGTCTCACGTCGATTCTGATTCGACCAGTATTTTAATTCACTTTCACATAATACTAGGTTTCTTCAAGTAGGAAAAACCCTTATTTAATTGAGATATTAATTGGCAACAGCTATACCGTGCATAATAACCTCACAGAATTAACTGAAGTTGTCGTAGAGATGCGCAGTTAAGTACCTGAGAAAATAATAAGTTGATGAAAATAAATGCTATGGAAAACTCACTGTTTCTTTATAATAGGTTAGCCAAACAATTCATGCAATCGCGTTGATATATCTTCATTCAATACGCACATATATCACGAGAATCTATCATATTAAACATAGTATACAATTCATAATAACTTAATTTTAAAATTACGATTGTATAAAGTAATTATACTTTCACCATGATTAAAATGCGTGATAATGTTATTTGTTGTAAAAATGACCGAATAAATTGCCGTATTCATAACTTAATAAATGTTTGGTGAATTAATCAAAAGTTTAAATTGATTAAGCAAAGCGTAAATTAAAAAAATAATTTTAAAAGTAAATACATATAATATTTATTTACTTTTTAATATGCTTTAAAAATAATTAAATTGTTATTCAGTTAAACAAACTTGTTATGCAACCTGTATATAAGTTGCTATTTACTAAATTAATTAAATGATAGGTAATTTATCCAGCAAAGTAAGCCAGAAGCATTTTAAACTACTACCGTCGATCTGAATACCGGTGGTATTTGAAACCTAGATCTAGACTTCAATAGCGTTATTATAATTATCAAGATAATACTGCATAGAAATGAGTTAAATATATAGGCATAAGTAGTACTAAGTGCTTTCTGTAACTGTAACAAAAAAAATTCTTAGGATTTTCTTACCGCTTCTTCTTCCGGGATGACTCACGGTAGGGGTTTGTTAAAGTGTTGACATTTTATAACTCTCCAAAAGTCTTTGTAAAACCAACTTTGAATAAATATAACTTATAACTATAATCGAAGTTAGTCTCCACACTTCATTTCGGGAAACATTATCATTACATTCAAACATGGTAACCGTACTCCATACAATTGTAACTCGTTTTTATCAGGCGGTTTATATTTTTCAACTTTCTTTGTGAAACACTATTTATAAAAACCGCATGAAAAAAATTGAGATTACAAATATTATATTAATTCAGACAGAAATATTGTTATTTATAGATTAATATGAGGTATAGAAATCTATTGGGGCACGTCCACTATTGGTTGTAGATGTAGATGTAGATATATCTAGATATCTTTTGAAAGCCTCAGAGTATGTGAAGTCCCAGTGTAAATTAGTGGTATTTGCTCACACGTGCCAACATGCCACTTAAGTGCAATCCAATCAAGATTCTAATAATTTATCCGTGAAAAATTAATGACGACCCCATAGCCCAGTTGGTAGTGACTGCCTGCCGAGCGAGGGGTCCCGGGTTCGATCCCGGCCGGGGCAGACATTTATGTGACAGATAAATGTTTGTTCTCGGTTCATGGGCGTATGTGATGTGATATTTGTGTATGTCCATGCCACCTGCAACACAGGGAATCCTAGTGCGGGGGTGTGAGCGTGGAAACGTTTAAACGTTTAAAAAACTTAATGTATTCATCCATACTCAATGAGAAGAAAAACTATAGTAAGCAGCAGACAGAATGATTTTATGTCAAAGAGGACAGACAAGAATATTAAAGGTATCATTGACCCGCGGTCAGCCAAGAAAAAACGGGGGAACTCGCTTTACAACTGGCTCTTCGATGCTGCACACTTAAAAACGTGAAAAATATTCGACGGTTGAGTCTAAAAACAAAGGAAATGAATATTATTATAATTAAACAGGGATTCGGTCTTATACAAAATCTTATACAACAAAAATTGGCATTAATCTAACCTAGTATTTACGATTTTACGACCTTCTAAAGGGTACGATATTTCTGTAATTGAAGACGCGTAGCGTATTCTCCTTTACAGTATTCCAGTATGGATTGGTGAAGGGGTAGTGATGTCAGTCATGTATCACACGTTTAAAGGCCTACAAGAACCCAGCGATCAATCTAATAAACAATAAAGTAACAAGTAATAATCTAATCAAAACAATGGGGAACGACTCCGAAGCTCAGAATCTCTCAATAAATTTAGCAAATACGAGTAGCAGTGATCAATACTAGCATCGACTTAGCTCGAAGTTGTTTAACTCTGCTGATTATTTAAAATTAACATGATATTAATTAGTTTCAGGATTAATAGAAATGATAATTTGAAATCAAAATTATACATAAACATTGTTTGGTTCTGTTGCATTTTTCATATAATTTTTTAAACAAGATTTCATAGATATTAACTTATGACATGTAGTTGTAATTGAAACATGAAAAAAAAAACTTTGAACGTATGTTGCTAGCAGTACTTATTTAACTATATATATCCAAAGTATGATCTCAATATATGCAGCGCACAGATAGCAACCAAAGTGCAGTTGGGAAATGTCCAAGGTTGTTTAGAAGCCTTTTTTCGTAACAATAGTTCACAATTTTCAACACTTATTACGGCGTTACGCTTTGATGGAGCGACACGCAAATGATGTTCCGATAAGGAGTTCCGATTTCAATGTAGTAAGTAAATAATTGAGATAGTTACCAAAACAGTTTCTTTGTTTTACAAATGAGTAATTAAATAATGAAAACTGTTTCTGTTGGTCTTAAGTACACCGTGAGACAATTTCATCGTGATCAGTTATAAACTATAATACTGTGGGTGGTGACAAAGCTTAGTAGTGGAACAAATAAGGATTAAGATGATAAGGTGGTAATTAAGCAGAATAAATGCTTTGGGTGCCTGTTCATTGCATATGCTCATCCTTTTAGGATTTCTTGAATCGCAGTTGATATGGTTGATATATAATTAATCTGTTATATAAATTATTGGTCTTGCTGGAAATCGAATTTGAGATCTTACGCTCGGCACGTAGGGCTACTACCAAATAGGCTACGGAGTCGTTAAAGGAACATTACATTTGGCAGTTGAAAATGGGTATATAAAAACCGAAACCACTCGGACCACTGTTCACTTTCATATATATTAGTAGACCAATAATTAAATTAAATAAAGTTTGAACGTTATATAACGAGGTATGGATTATAGATAACATTAGGAACATAATAGATTTGTTTCTTAAAAACAATTACCTATTGTTGGTTCCTTCAATAGACATCAATAGTAGTGAACTTAATATTAATGTTCAGCAAGCAGGGCCTAGTTGCGAATTCTGCACCCACCTCTAATTTCTCAAACTCTGTATAATATATTAATTCTTACTTGATTCCGTGACGGAAACATGGTGAGTGGACCTGTAGTTCTCGATAATAATTTGAAAATGAACTATTCTTGACAATCTACAATTAATTGATCAGAGTGGTAAAATTACCTTAACGTGAAGGAGATCAGAGCCAAACAGTGGGAAAATTATGAATTATGATGATGATGGGAGTCTCTCTGCACAATTAGAACTATAGGGTCAACAGTATCCAATTAAGGGTAGGATATATTGGGTTTGCAACTACCCTCATATTTTTATTTGGTTTTAGGCATTACTTTGTACCTAATAATATTTTTTACTGCGTTACGGTGATATGTTACAGGTCAATATTATTTTTTTATATAAGTAACCGATAAACCACGCATCATGTTTCATCATGCGTACTCGAGTTTCGGGATTACATTAGGCGTTACATAGACTATCGGCGTCTAAGAGGAGGATGAGGCCGTCATTGCCTCCTACGGTGTTCAGCTAAATAAAGAATAAATAAAGGTTAGTACCCCATGAATAAAGGTTGACTTGGAATCAAGGATAGGTGAAATCCTTTATATTTTATGTGATAAACTTTAAAAGCTTTGTACGAAGTTACAAAAGACTTAGTGAGCGATCCATAAATTACTGCTAGACTATATATCAAATTAAAAATCGCATGAGAACAATCATAATGATTAATTATCATGATATAAATAAACACAACGGCCTCTTGTAATAAGTTTGTGTAAAACAGTTTCCCAAGGTTAATGATTTATGTAACAGCGTGTCATTTTTGTGATTGACTTTACGAGAACCTATAAACAAAAATTTTACGGCTCTTAAAAAATTTATTGCGTGTCGATACAACGGTCATTGTTTCGTAGAATTTACAGTACATAGAATTTATAGACGGTAAATATATTGAGTTAACAAATTTTAAATTGAATAAAAATGTTATTCAATACTTTAAGGTTTAGTTTAAAATTTAAAAGATTAATTTATGAGAGAGTCAAGCAATGACGGACTGATCAGATCATGGATCTAGTCTGTTATTGGTACAAATCTCGTAATTTTTGCGGTTCAGAATGCACGTTAATTTAACTCTTTGTTAAACTGAGTCAAAGAGCTTAGTCTGAGAACATTCGACGTCATACCATGGTTAGGTATAAAATCCTCCACAGATTACTCCAAAATGAGTATACTCTAAAAATGGTATAGGCTAAATTAAGCCGCTTAACAATTGTTAGGATTCGTTCCCTGGAGTTCATGGCAGCAAGTCATAGATTATATATTTTTTGATTCAATAAAGTTAATATGAACACATGATAAGCTGATAGATAAGAAAAAAATCATATAAAAACCGTGATAACCTAGTGATTTAATTGTCAGTCTGTCACAGGATGGTTTTGAATACTACTACATCTGTTACATCTACGTTAGAAGTTAATTACATCTTGCTATCAGAAAAGGTAAACCTGAGAAAGTTTTTTACAATGTTCTTAAAGGTGTGTAAAGCCAATACACACTTGGCACATTTCGTAGTCCCGAGCCCATCAACAGGATAGTTTTGGGTTATTATGATGACGATAAATAAGCTAAGAACAGGCTTAAGTCCAATAACAGTAGCGCCAATCAGCGCAATTTAATAGTGAATCTAAGGATCTCCAAAGGTTAATGGAAGGTAAATGGTACTACAATGGTGAATTCTAAAATAATATCGCAATGAATAAATGAACAGTGAGGTTCATTGTGCGCGGGCTCCAGTAGGTCATACGTTGAATGCCGCGACGATCACGCGGTAGAATTTGATTCCTAAACTCACTAACTTGGTGGGGCGGTGCTACATTGAATCGGTATTGAAACAATAGATAAATTCCAATATCTAGAATTGCACGTTAAATAACATAAAGTTATACTTGAATGAAACTAAAAATATGCTTTTGCTGTTCGCTGTTTGTTTGATACGTCTTTCTGTTGTTTTAGTGTATCTCTATTGATGAACTCTGTAAGAATAACAGGTTAAATGTGTGAAGCTACTTTATTATCATAGTTTTAATAAATGTGCATTTTTTTTATTCGGATATACTCGTATGACAGTGGAAGAAATTTGAAACTTTGAATCGAGTTTTGACTGCCAGGTGGCACCACTGTGCTCAGAAGAGGGGATAAAGGAACGAAAACTGATAAAAAATTCACAGATTTCATGTCTCATACGACTATTGAGTAGATTGGACATGAATCTACGGAATTCGCAAAAATGACGACGAAAAAGTCGGGATAAGGAAAAGGTTACAAAATAAAACTACAACGTTGAAAAATGTCTTTCTAACTTTTTGACATATTTCGAAAAGTTTAGGCTACAGGGCAAACCCTTAACCCGATCGTCTTGGTTTGGGCTCAAATTGCAGTTGACTAAATTGTCTAGAGGAGTTTTTCTCAAATTTTTGATATCGTCGTTTCCAAAATATCGAGCGCCAAAATCAAAAATTCGGAATTATTATTTTTTCACTATTTCGGCCAAACCATTTTTATTTTTGAGTTACTCGAATAATTCTTTTTGCACCTTACAGCTCCCGTGAATACGCATTTTTTGAGGCTTTTTTGAATATACAAAAATACATATCTTTACAACTCTCTGAGATATAAGGGGATCGCACTTTTTCGTGAAATCGGAGCCTACACTGAAGCGAACGAAAAGACATTTCCAATGTCAAAAGTTGAATACCAGCAAATACTCTCTGTAAATATCTAGTATTTGAAGTTGATCTATGGCTATGTTCATCCTTTTTAAACTAAGCGATAGTAAAATAAATATCTGTCATTATTATATTTGTTTTTTATTAATCTAGTTGTATACTATGTACATTTTTCACTATACCAAAAAGAAAAATTCTGTTAATACACTTATATCTTAGAATTATTTATTTAATTACCTTATATCTAAAATATCCAAAGTATACATGTATGAATATTTGAGGCAGTAAGACAAGATTACTGTCCTTTTTATAACTGCGATAATAATACACTATGATAGATATTTAGTAGTTATAATATTAGTTACTTTATGTCGATGTTGTAAAAGTTGGTGAAATCAATATTTTCCATTTAATATTTTGTTCTATTTCTTTTACGAAATAAAATATAATTTTATCAAACCTTCGGAGGCTGGTTACTAACAAATAACTAACTTAAGCTTTTAACGCGCGTTCTTCGTGTATCCAAAGACCATTATCAATTTTTAGAAGATATCAATAATAATATGGAGTTGAAAACAAGCGTAGATTACTGCCAAAGTTGTGCTTGATATAAACGATGACTTAACAATCAGGGTCGCGCTGATTTTTATTAATGGTTCTCTTTTAGAAATAATGGTTAGATATTTTAGAATGGGTAAATGAATATTATTTATATGCCAATGGATTTTGGTTTTAACTGATTAAGTTACAGTTTGCCATGTAATGTAAAGGTTAAAAGTGTATGTGTTAATATTCAGATACTGTATGTATAGATATAAATGCCTGTTGTAACCATATTTTTTTAGCCGTATTGCACTTCGTATTGATGTTTAATAAAGAGAGAAAGAAGGTAAACGCGTGTGCACAGATGCGGGATGTGTATTCGTGTATATTTATTTGTGATATTACAAGTAAAGATATATCACTTCAAAGTTAGCGCAGACGTGCGAACGCCAAATACTTAGTAATAGGATTTATTCATAGAACCCTAAAAGGAAGATAAAATACCAAATCAGAGACAAATTGTTTAAACTCGAATTACTATAACTAATTTACAGAGGATGTAAACAATTAAGTCAATTTACGTATCCTTTACTTCTCGCAATTACGTTGTCAGTAATAGATGGTTAATTATGCGTGTGCACAAGTGATTTCTAAATCCTAACAAGGCTATACTCATTGTTCTAATTCATGAATGTTATAAAACCTCCACACTCGATTTCACGTTGAGATTATTTAAGTGGTAATTATTTTGGTTCATCCAAATATTTGTTATGTTTAATTTTAACTGTAATACTTAAATTACTCGCATCGTGGTATAAACTTTGCGGTTGACCTATGAAATTGCAGAATGATCGTGTTGAGAACGTATGTGGCGTTTTAACTATATGGTAAGATACGCTGAAATTATCAAGAATGTTTATATATACAGCCGCTTCCTAAGCACGGCTATCTCGTCTGGTGGTAGATTTGCCTTTGCTAAACGTGTATTACTATTACGACACATAATTTTCATACTGGTGGGTTCATGTCTTCGCTCGCAATGAGAGGGGTTTACTTGAATTTGTTCATTAAATAACTTTGGTTATAGGCAGACTGTTACACAATTTATGTCAGTATTCTGATCCACTCGTTAGTCCAATTCACCCTCAGATCATTGACCAGACGTAGATGATACTTACTATGTTTATGACTCTGTTACATTTAGAATACTTTTCAAGAAGCTTAAATGGATTTTGTCCCAAGGAATAAAATTAAAAGGTACTATTAAGAGGGTAGTCAATTAAGGTTTGTTTAGTTTTCTGCACTTTTTACAATTAATGTAATGTAAAGAAATCTGACAGACATGAAATTGATCAAATACCTGATGCAATTTAAAAATGAATGAAAATGAAAAACGAGTACCATTTGTAAACATAATGTATACTTTGTTATCAAACGAAACGAAGGCAAGTTTCTAGTTTACTGCTAAAACACCTTTATATCTACATTTTCCATTTGCGCGCACATTTCACTTTGGTGAGAATCCTTGCAGGGATCGTTACCCGGCCGTAATTGATATATAAATCTAAAGCCATCCTTTCTATTGTGAATATGTCAAAAGCACCAAAGCTTGAAGTTTTTATATCTGATGTATATAACAGTTTTTGTAACCATGCGGTATTTGACCGCAGCGTATTCAATCGTAATTCAATTTAGAGCTAATATCTTAAACATGTTATTTACTCACGGAATGTAATTGTGATTCATAACTTGATTTGACTTTCATTATCTTTTGATTAGTTCAACGAACTCTGAGAGTATAATACACGTATAGTAATGGACATAGACATTACGATAAATCTCAAGATAAGTAATGAAAGTTAAGTATTGCACGCTCCATACAATCGGATACAACATATTTCATACAATCGTATATTGTATGGAACGCGTACTCGCAATTTTCTTCTGTCATTGCATTATTAGCAGATTTATTTGATGTTAATAAAATCCCGTTCGGTTTATATTATTGTAAGTATTATTAACATTAAATGTAGTACCTATATGAATTTATGATGGTATTATCATTAAGTTAGTGCGTAATACCTGCCTTGCGAAGGGTTCCAGTATTAACTTCCAACTGGAAAGGCTTAAGAGCATGTCATATATAGTTTGTTATCAGATTTTGATCGATATTTATATATTAAACGAATCAGCGGTACAAAATCTTAGAGTAAAGGAGTAATCCTAATGTGAGCGTGGAAAATATATATATATATATATATATTATTGCCGTATTTGACATAATATTTTATGATTTAATTTTCTGTAATGAGTATCAAAATTGATGTTGATGTTGGATCGGTGACCAGTAACTTTATAACCCGTTTCGAGCTTCGATTTGCACATTAAACCCCCAGTTGTTAATACTCTATGGCGGTCGTTAAGCTATGTCGGAGGCTATCTGATGGTATAAGAACATCCGACACCTAGCCATTAACCTCTACAGTTTTTATTCGAGTGAGGTGGAATACGCTCTGGGCCTCTTATAGCAGAAACCTGTGACCTGTAGTATGCCGTCTATGGGTTGAAATCGTTTTAAAACAGAAATCAGTTTTTTAAAAGTCAATAATTTGTTATAAATCAAACATGCTATTTATTAAGAGACTCAATAGAGAATAAATTAGATTGATTTCAAATAAACAGTACTTAACGACTTTCTTTACTCTTTTTATATTCTGTAAATTTCACAGCGAAAAATAAGTATAATCGTGTTTAATAACTTATGTTAAATGAATAGTTATCGATTCCACTCTGGACTGTAATTGATTACAATTTTTTAATGTAACACATCATTAGTGCATTTTGTTGAAGGATTTCTTTTAGTCGCAGTAATGGTTGAAATGTTTCCACTTATTACTATGCAAATTAATGTAATAGAATCCAATCTGTTTTTCACAGACGCTTACAAAGATGAGATAATATTTTGTCAATTAGGTACTTTTTACACTAAAAGCAAACAGCTTTCAATCGGCGATGTTAAGTTGCGCGCGTCTGTAAAACAGTTTTTAAAAATCCGATACAATTGCATTGGCGTTTTTGGACAAAATTGGCTCTGAGTCCGTCAAGAAATTTTTTATCGTCTAAATGTTTCTACGTATTGGATTCGGTAAATTCCGTAGTATTAGAATTGCTGATTCCGATTTCATTTTCAGGTATGTAACTCATTACATAATAAGTTGAAGACAAAACTTGCACCTTACCTAAGTTTATAATTACTTATTTGATTTAGTTCATTGTTAATATATAATAATAAGCAAGCAACACAAGGTTGCTAATTTATAACAGATAGGAAATATTATTTATATATAGAAAAAAAATTTCATGCTTAAAAATCCACGCGAATGCAGACATGGTCATAGCGCTAATAAAAAATTATGATATATACCAAGAATAACAAGAATAAAACAGTAGGGGGGTCGAATTTGTAAATTAAATATTTTTTGAAGCGTAGTTAGATTTTGATATATCTGTAAGGCCTGAGATCTCAATATCGATAAAGTTCAACATATTTTTTTGTAGCCTATTTTTCTGTCGGTGCACATATAAGACCAAAACTACGGAATAGATTTAGATAATAGTTGGCACTTTTATAACTTATAATTTAGGCCATTATTGAGGATACGTACTCTTCAACCGGAAAATGTATAAATATTTTCGCAATATGAGCAATAAAGTATGATTAGTAAATTTTATATTTCTTGACTCTGTGTGGTGATGTGCAATGAAGAATATTTATAATGTATTATACTGTAGGTATAGATATTCTAGTTCCTACTAAAGGTTTGATTGACTTCTTGCAACTATGGCAATAAATAAATATGTATACATAGCACTAACGAAACCATCATTAGAACAATAAAATTGTGTAAATATTAACTATTACATGCCCGATAAAAAGTAATAGCAATCGTTTCGCCTGCGATTGCTATTTAAAGCATAAGGCGTTGGTTTTCTGAATCGAAACGAGGGCGTACTTAGTTTTTATAGGTACAACACAAAAACAGTTTTAAGATTTAGTGACCGTGAACACGTTACTTGTACATTTCGGATAAGAATTCAATTAAACAAAATCAAGTTTATTAGCGTGACGGTGATTATTCACACCTTGTTGCATCTACTGTTTCCTGCGACAGTATTAATGGGTTCAAACCCTGGCGTATTGTGCCACTGTTGCGGAATGGTACGTGCAGACCAATTCGGTGCGGTATTTTAATAACTTTTTACACTCTCATAATTTTAATATAACCTTGAACAAATTGTCAGAGGACTTTCTATCGCTTAAACGTTTGTTATTTATTTACGTCACTTCGAAGCGTGATTACTGAATAAGTTTCAAAATCCAGACCTCTATAACAATAAGAAAAATTGAAGCGTCTGTCTGTTATGTTAGAATTAAAGAAACAAAAATAAATATTTTATTTTTCTTCTGTTTTTTGGACATTGGAGACTGCGAATCGGTTGGACAGATTTTCATGAAACTATTAGCGTTTTCACTGAATAATTACTCTATTTATATGTAAACTATATATAACAATATGTTATAGAATATTTTAACCCGAAGGGTGTGGCAGTCATCGTTTAGAGCAGATTATATTAGTGGTATTACAAACAAAATCCTCTTTATTGTACACCAAAAATAGTATATATAAAAGTTTCGATATAACAAGTACAAAAGGCGACCTTATCGCTTAGTCAGCGATCTCTTCCAGACAACCTTTTCAGCTGATACAGTACATGGAGCCATGAAACAGGTTAGAGATGCATAATTATGAAAAATAGTTATATTTGTTTACCTTGTTAGCAGATAGCGTAATTGCAAAAGTTGAAAGGTGTAAGAGTTGTTTAAGAACAAGATAATAATGGTAATAAGATAAAGTAGATAGTAGAAAACTTATGGTAATCATATTGAGAGATATTGCTCGTTCACTTGTTTTTTGAATTAATCTAGGGACTACGCATGTGGAATTGTAACTGGTAACGAGATCATCGCAAAGTCGCACAGCCACTGTGTTGAAGAGGTCGTAGAAAGATGAAGAACAGGATAGGACTAAGAGAGAAAGATTATCATTAGAACGTAGATATCGATCACGCTGAGAAATAAATTCAAATTAGAATCGTTGTTTAGAGTATTCCCTCCACTCCCTACACTCCTGGTATTTGGATTAAACAGGATGCAGTATAAAGCAGAGAGAATATGACAATTCCGGTGAAGCCGGATTGGTAGCCAATTGAGCTTAGATCGATACTCAGAAATATGGTCAAATTTTCGAATACCAAATTTGAATTGAATTGAATCAAGATTGTTCAGTTGCTCCTGTGTTAGATCTAAGTAGCAAAGATAGTCAAGGATTGGAAGAAGTAGAGATAAAGAAAGCATAATCTTAGTCGCAACGGGTAAAATATTGTACAGTCTACGGAGAGATCTCATTGTAGAAAACAATTTTCTACTGACCTCGTTAATTTGAAGAGCCCATATTTTTGATATTTTTGACCTTGTCGGCAAAGAGAACATGAACACCATCAAACATTACTTGTGGTAGATTACAGTTAGTAATTTTACACATTAAACTCGAGCTTCCTATAGTAATAGCCTGGGTCTTCTGAGAGTTTACCTTTAGTTCATGTAATAAACAGCATTTTACAGTACAAGTCAGGTCATTCTTCAATGTATTTATAATTTTGGGTAGATCATCAATGGGACCCTGGCAATAAATTTGAAGATAATCTGCAAGAAGATGTTAGAGAGAAGATAAATTGAAAGCAATCGAATTGATATAGAAGAAAAATAGAAGAGGAGATAATACGCCACCTTGTGGTATGCCAGTAACGACTCGTGACCAGGATGCTCGTACATTCTAAAACTAGTAAGCGATTTACTGTGAGATCCAAGTCTCCACTGCTAATGTGTGAGTTTTGTTTAGTACTTACAAATGGTTCATTCGAAATAATGCATCTTTAAAATGGTAAAAATAATTTTCGGATAGATATCGTGGTTCTGGATAATACTTTCCGCATAGATACAAACTCCCAAAATTCCTACTCTTACTTTAATAGGTATTGTTATAGATATAATATATCACGCTGATACTGTTAATTCAACTATAATTACATAATCTAATTGTCTGGGATAAATAAATTTAGAGGCATATAAATGGTTATGACCAAGTTGTGATAATTATTTGACTGCAATATAACATTACCCAACCAGTGCTCCGACATGCTTATCTATCGCGACCTGGGAAGCGCACCTCTTTTCCATTACATTATATCACATTACGTTATGTCCCAAATAATAGGGTTCATTTTTTATGTGAATAGTTGACAAATGATGTTTATTGGTCCGCGCGGCTCATGCACGTTCGTAATACAAAAGGCATCACAGATTCTTTGCTGGCCAAAATGCAAGATCGTTTTCTTAGTAGCTCTTTTTGAAATTGCAACCGTAACACATAAAAAACATTTAAGATTGATTGTAGAAGGAAAATTGATCGTAGTGTCGTCCGTTGATCAATACGGAGAATTGCTAGCAGCTTCACTTGGATTTCAGAATAGGTGTACCTAGCATTTTACACTCCAAATTCATTGCACGACTAATATACATTTAGATATCAATAATAAACCGTCAGGTAATGTAGACATGTTACTTCACGGTTGTGTGATTATATAATACATGGATGTTTCGGAAGATGTAATTTTGAATTATTAAATAAGGCATTGAAGGTTTCATATAATCACATCCTTGAAACGCTTGTTGACCGCCGCTAAATAATTGTTTCGTGACGTACCGACTT
The DNA here is from genome assembly GCA_003671415.1 of Megathymus violae. Taxonomy (NCBI): domain Eukaryota; kingdom Metazoa; phylum Arthropoda; class Insecta; order Lepidoptera; family Hesperiidae; genus Megathymus; species Megathymus violae. Next base: position 1,248,283 of record PDGT01000073.1, read on the forward strand.
TTAATGTAAATAGCAGACAATGCACCGTTTTAGTGTTGGGAACTGAGATGAAGAAATATTGTCCAAGAATAATGAATGTAATCTTAATAATAAATTAACTCGTGTAACTACCATCTCAGACAGATGTTTACGAACTAAAATAAGCAAGAGAACAGAGTCTGATATGTTTTCTTATTAACCGACTTCAAAAAAGGAGGCAGTTCTAACTATAGATAAAACAATTATTATTTACTCTGTGGATATATTAAACAATACATGTTTAATACTTATTTTATTTCGATTGAGGACTTATTACTACTATTTCAGCCAGTAAATCCTAAACCAGACAAGGTATTAGCCTGGTTCAGCATATCAGTAGTATGTACTGAGTAATTGGTAGATAATCTGTAGAATTGAATTATTCAAAACAAGACAAGGGGACAGATCAGATTGACAGACTGGCCGCAACGAAATAATGGAAGCGGACGGCGCCTTCACATGAAGCAAGACACACATTACATTGTGTCAGGGGACTGATTTTCATCACAACCCATAGCTGTAGATCATAGGTAGGTTTAGGTTATATTGTGTTTAGGTCATACTGTGTTTGGGTTATGCTGTGTTTGGGTTATGCCGTGTTTGGGTTATGTTGTGTTTGGGTTATGCTGTGTTTGGGTTATGCTGTATTTGAGTCACGGTGTGTTTGGGTTGCGTTGTGCTTGGGTCACGCTGTGTTTGGGTCACGCTGTGTTTAATTCATGTTGTGTTTAGGTCATGCTGTGTTTGGGTCATGCTGTGTATGGGTTATGCTGTGTTTGAGTCACGGTGTGTTTGGGTTGCGTTGTGTTTGGGTCACACTGTGTTTGAGTCATGCTGTGTTTGGGTCATGCTGTGTTTAGGTCATGCTGTGTTTGGGTCATGCTGTGTTTGAGTCATGCTGTGTTTGGGTCATGCTGTGTTTGGGTCATGCTGTGTTGGGTCATGCTGTATTTGGGTCATGCTGTGTTTGGGTCATGCTGTATTTGGGTCATGCTGTATTTGGTTTATGCTATATTTGAGTCATGTTGAGCTTGACCATGTTGGGTTTCGGTCCTTGCCAGAATAAATAAAATAAATAAATAAACGTTTACACACTCACACCCCCGCACTAGGATTCCCTGTGTTGCAGGTAGCATGGATATACACAATTATCACATCACAAACACCCATGACCCGAGAACAAACATTTATCTGTCACATAAATATCTGCCCCGGCCGGGAATCGAACCCGGGACCCCACGCTCGGCAGGCAGGGTCACTACCAACTGGGCTACGGGGTCGTTAATATGATTAAGGCCATATTTTGTCCTCTCACATTTGTCTAAAAATAAGTATCTAAAAGTATTATCCGCGACTGCGTCCGCGCGATGTTCTTACTACTACTTAAATATTAAAAGCAGGTAAGGGTGGTCAGAGGTACGTTGTTGCCGTGAGAATGTAGTGGAAAACTTTCAGTTACGCCAGCTTCCTTCCTACCCATAAAAAACAGGAATTAATCTTACCGTTAATGAGAATCACGACATCAAACGAAAATCAAAAGTCAATATAAGTATATTCATACGAAAAAATATAACCAGTCAAGTCTAAATTGTAATCTCTTGACTTTGGTATTCATGTGTTTATTATTATGTTATCTAGTAATAATATAATTTTCGAGACAGAGGAAATTATGTCCTATGTTTTTGTATTTTATTATAGTTTTAGTTTTGTTAATTTCCACAATGGGTAAGGGAAAAGTCAATTTTTAAGTTAGAAAATAATTTTGGGTAATTTGGTAAGCAACGCGACGCACTTGATATAAAACAATATCTAATTTGATTAAAATCCGTAATAAGGTGGTTTAATTCTACTCGTATGTATATGTGCACGAAATGTTTTTTCAGTGCATTCGAAGAAAATCGGCTAATTTAGCTATACAGACAGATAGATAAACATGGTTCTCACCTGTCATTGGATCACTCCTATGAGAGTTTTGTTTTATCACCCGGAACCAAAATATTTGTGTTCTTTACACGTGACCTCTAACCTCTACCTCTAACGGGAGATGAATTTTATAACACCAAGATTTAACTGTTGTATTCAGTATATGATTACTAAAATGTTGCCCAATGATAAAGTTGTATTTTTATGTTATTGTGTTTTAGTTGTTTTATATCATTTATGACAGTAGACAGGCCCTGTTATTGTCACAAAGGGAAGGGTTCACCGTAGGCCATGGACGTCCATAACTGAAGGTGTCACTGACGCTTATTGGCTTCGTACTAAGGGTGAAGCCTAGCACCAATTGATATAATTCAAGAGCTTTATAATAGTTTTAAAGAAAGAAAAAATGATTGTTAATGGAAATGATTAAAACATTTTGTTTAATCTGTTTTTTATCAGTGGTACGGGTATACAAATTGAAATATAACATAGTAATATGATAAGGATAAAATTAACAAAATTTACAAGAACTTTGATCGATGGATAACAAGGTAGTCGTAAGTTTGCCGCAATGCATAACATTGACCGCAATGAACAATGGACGGTATAGATGGTACACGTTGCACACTGTGGGAACTTACCATTTATTAATGAGTATTTGGGACGTGTTAATTGACGTTTCTAGGTTTTTATGAGAGGCGAATTAAAGAAAATAATTAATCAATAGAAGTTATATCACACTCGTATAGTGAGCGCCTTAAAAGATGTGCTGAGGAGTTTCTTTCACTGTTTCCTCGTCTCTATGATAAAGTAATTAATTGTTTATATTTTCAACTGTTAATATTTTAAAGTTAAAAATAATATCACCAAAGGAGAGATGTAGTGATTGTTACATCTTTGAAATTTAATTAAATATATACTATGATAAAACGCCAACTAGTTTATGAAATACTACTCAAGGAGTTATGGAATATTAGTACAATTTCCTTTAAAATTCCAAGCTGTTATTTTTAGGATAATACAATGTGATAGTCATTATTACGATGGATAATTTTTCTTTACATATCTGCTTGATAACCTGGCTAATGTTGAAGAATTTCAGTTCTAGTATAATTATGTTTAAATAACTGTTCCGTAATACATGAGGTCGAGTACACAGCGGTGTTAGGTCATTACTCATCCGTGGATAAAGGCACGATACTCACTAAAAGACTAACAGTATCCTGATATTTGTTTGAATAGATGTTGGCCTACAGTTCGAGTGTACCGGTATTATACTTGAGAGGATATTGCTGTTAGAGAATCGTTGTACTCATTAATATTCCAATGTTTTACATCATGTTGAGTTAAGAAATTGTTTCCAAAATGGCTACCAGGGTACTACATTAGCAAGCGTGATTTTTATTAATGATTTTGTACTTATATATAACAACTTACTTTAACAGTAACGGAGCCAAATTTGGACATTGAATATTTTTCGAAATGTTATGTAGGTTTACTACCTACTTTAGGTTTTGTTAACGATAAATGTTGAAGCCAAACATATTGTTTGAAATTTTTGTCTGTCTGTCTGTTTGTATAACACTAAAAGCGCCGAACAAATTTGCGATATCGTGTTATATTTATAACTTTTATTATGTGTCATAATCTACCATACTTTTCATCCGGGGAAATATATCTGTTCTCGCGGAATTTGCTAATGTAAAGTGTGAGTAGATTACTAGTAACACTAATGACAACTACAATAGGTTTTATTCAAAATCTTGGAAACTACTGAATGAAAGTCAGTTCAAAAACATTAAAACATAAGTCATTGGGATTATTTTATTCCCTTTGTGACATCCGCATAAATAAACACGGATTTTGTCAGTAAAATATGTACATATCGCAAAGCTATACATAAAAACGTTAATTCACTTTGATTCAAAAGTGAATAAGTAATGGATGTTTTAATTTTTCAATTTAATATTTTCATCCAAAATTTTAAACGAAAAGGATATGTATTATTGTAGTCGATACATGAAGTGTGTGTACATGAGTGATATGTACATAACGCACACAGTTTTGCGGTTTCGTACAGTTAGGTAGTCGATCGGAGCAATATTAATGCATTATTTCTTAGCTAAACAATGACTCAGACTGTGGTATGATTTGCTGGCGTTTGCGATCATTGACACGTCGGAGTTTATTGCACTCATTGGTAAATAAACATGTAAAATATCTTTTCGTTTATTGTCCCACATTTTTTAAACAGAATTAGCAGTGTAAAAACGGTATAAAACTGTCATTGTATGCATATGTAAATCTCAAGTGATAAATACTTTGGACAGTAAAATATGTTAATCGTGTTTCTGTACAATTCAGTCTATCCAAAAATTTACTATCTAAGAATTTTTTTCGGTTCCTGGGTATATGTTAACATAGTATAAAATAAATTACGTCCTATATGACAAAAATATGTACTTGTAGTCGTCTGTTACAAATTTGAGGTCCACGAATGGCATTTTTTTTATACTGAATAGGGTTTATGTATCCACTTAAATTTGGAAACAAATATGTATCTCAGATATTTTACTAAGCTTTTATTATATATATTTAATAAATAGTTACTTTTAACAAAAAATACCCTTCCATTTTCCAGGATAGAAAGTAACGTAAAGTAAAAAGTTAGAGTAGTAGCCTTTTAGACCGCGTGGGTCACCCATGCGATGGACCGACCGTATCAAGTCTGCAGTTGCCGGTCCTTTGCTTGTTGCACCAGATCAGCCACATATAGAGAGATATAGCGAATGCTCGTGAGAAAATCACATATGCCTGAAGCATTGGTACTTCATGATGACCACGGCTGCTCTGACAAGAGCGCTACAACATAGAAGTAGTCCTTTGATGTCGAACAAATACCAACGTCGTGTAGACAATGCGTAAATTCCGCAGGGTATAACAAATTAATTTTATAGTTGTGCGGGTAGTATCTATAATTTTACATACTACCCCGCACAATGATACTTTTTGCGAACGCTAACAACCTGCGAACACGCCTCACCTCAGTCGCTCCACACCATTGTCTCCGTTGCGAAGTCATATTAAGGAGTAAGTTAGGCAGTTTTAAAATTGTATTTATAGTATAACTATTTACTAAACACTAAGTTGGATGCAAAGTTTATATTTTAAGCTTTACAGTTAGAGAAAATTTATGTTATGCCTTTATATAGATAACAATATTTGTTTTTTTTATACTTCTACATATATAGCTGTCGTTTGGTTTAATAAATTTATTTTATCCACTTATTCTTAATTATATACTTTAGAAAATATTAAATTTCTTTAAAGTATTTAATCAGTTAAATGATTAATGAAAATGTTTCTTTACTTATATGTGCACGGCCGGATGAAGTTATGTTCTAATGATTAATTTTTTTAAGCTATAGGCGACCAGAGCAACTATGTTTATATAGGTATATATTTAGAAGAAAGTATTATGGAAGTAAATAGGTACCTATTACTTGTATACAAATACTGATTATTTCATTCATGGAAAGGCAAAATTAAAATCACCACTTGTCTAAATGAAGTCCACTATCGTAGACCACCATTTACTTCACATGGACCCCATTTTTTTCTTAGTGCTTTAGTGGATTCCTTGAAGATCCTCGTCTCGAGCCTTGAGGGTCCATAAATACCACTTTGGGCATCACGGATCCAGCTGATGGTAACTGCAAACCATGACATATACAATATCTGGAGTAATGCCAACGTGTTGACAGTAGAAAATATCAATGAATCTACATTCCAACTGGCTTTCAATTAACTTGCGCGGTGTTTTTATTTTTATTTTATGAGATAATTGTGTTTTTAGTTTAGTTTAGTTCTAAAGTTTAGTTCTCATGCGACCCAGTTTGCAAATTTACTAATCTCGTTGTTTTTAGACACCGATTTGGTAAATCTTTGAATTCTCTGAACGTTGTCGCAATTACAATTTATTTTTTGGTTAGTATCGAACTTAACGAATCAATTGTCATTGTGCTGTGCCGGGTTTTTATTAGCTATGCTTATTGTATTGTATTCCACTATATTTAAATTATTAGTGACTTGACTATATAAAGAGGAACTGAATGATTGGTATTTGTGTTAAGTAATAAGATATTTTAGTTCAAGTTCAACTTTTATTTGCCCCAATAAATCGCTATAAAATTCCTAGTATTGCATTTATTAATACACCGTTTCAAGTAATTGATTTTGAATCAGAAAATGACAGTTGTTTGCTGTTGCCTATTGCCGATTGGTAAATTTTAAATTTTTTTAATTTAATATTCTTTTTATGTAGATTTTCTTGTGAAGATTTAGTATGCCAAAACAACATATAAATTTAAATAAAAGTATTGAAATAAGCAGAAGCGCTATGAAATAAAAATCAAGAAGCAAAATCTCAACTCGCCTTGAAAGTGCAAAATTAATATAACATTAATATCGGAAAAGCTCAAGTTTAGAAAAACAAAATTTGAAACTTTTGTAATAATATGCAGTAAAAAATAATTGGAATTGTTTTTTCCACTTAATTCGAATATAAATAAAACAGTAGCCTACTACAAACAAAAAGTCGGAATAAATTCGAGCTTTGGTCTTAAAGTGATGAATTGAGTTAACTGCTTAAGAAGTGTTCAAAAATTACCGTGACGTAAATCGAAATCCACATGATCAATTAGGGATTTATATTAAATTAAGCTTATCACAATAATTCAACATCAATAATTGCATAACTAATACTGGGTTGAGAATACCAGATTACAAAATTACAGTATTTATTTACGTGTTCAAAGAAACAAATAATTTACCAAACATCCGAATGGAAGACAAAAAAAATATTATTTAGTCTATCGGAAACAATGTTAAACATCTCCAAAAATTGTAGTATTGAGTTAAATGTAGGATTTAATGCATAAATGAAAAATCGATCGGAGGGAATATCGGAACAAGTCAAATAAGCAGTATTTTGTAATAAATTTCTTTATTCCACAAACGAACTCAACATTACGTCACAATATCTCTAGTTTATTACCAATTTATTTCGAAATGTTTCGGCACGACCACGAAATTAGAGATTTCAATAATAAGTATTTACAACGGTAGTTGTAAATACCTAGTTGTCTAGAGGTTTATTGATTGTGATGTCATAATATTGTTTATGCTAATTGTTAATCTTACTTCGTGCTCTGAAGGCGTGGTAAAAGAATTAATAAGCAAATTTTAGATTTAGAAATTGATTTGAAATTCAATTTAGATTAGTTTACCGGGTTACGCCGAATCAGTGTCTACCGATATTAAATATGATAATCCTAACAAAGTATCTGAAAACGGAAAAAGAAAAAGAGGCAGGGAAAGAAATGCAGGCAAGACAGTGTCGCAAGTGTGATACAGGTACAGGAAAAAATCTACTTAAAAAACCACTACAAGATTTAGCAATCAACCAAAACCTGCTTAAAAAATTAGTAAAAAGACTGAGAACTTTCAAAATTTTTGAAGAGTGGATTGTGAAGAAAACGAAACTGTGTTTATAAGTGCATGCAGGCCGTTAATCTACAGTATTCGTTACATGCACGCATATATAACTTGCAGTTTTACAATAGATTCAGAGAAACTTGGAACAAGACACTAAACACTGGAAAATAGTTTTATAAACATAAACAAGAAAGCTGTATTAATTAATACATTTCTAAATGGTCGAGTTCCGTCTGTGACAAACGATATTAACATATACATTGCATTTATGTGAAGTTCGGAAAAATGTATACATTTTTTGGGTCGTGGTACGATGCGGAAAACATTCCAAATGTAAATTACACGTACGTTTACATCCAAACTGCATAGACAACCAATTAATTTTCACACAAACGACTCCATTACCATGTTGTTACCGCATTTTCTACAGTCACTAAAATCAATATAAAAATTGCATGGCATGGGTAACAATGCGTGATCGCTGTTACGCCCTGGATTCGGATGGATCTTTAGTAACTTTCATTCTATTCAATACGAGCGTTTATGTCTGTGGAATGTTTTAATCGCTTAGATCGTGCAAGTTAATTGACGTTGAGTACTGTCGGATCTAGATGGATAGCGATGTGGAGGCATAGACGACAGCACAGTTATACAGAGATACGTGTCGAGTATTCGGCGAGTAAAGGTCTAATAGAATCCGAAACGGAGGCCTCTACTATAGTTGACCGTGTAAATTACACACCTTAGACTGTCTCTTAATGCGGCGATGTCAATCTGTTATATTTTTTTGTTTTGTTTCACACACACAGAGCCAAAAGGATTCCACCCACCTTGAAATCTTTTTTTCAGAGTATATCCTGAAATATACCGACTGCCTTCAGTTATTCCGAGTAGAAATCTTTTCGAAACTTGTCTTTGAGTGGTTAATTGAATCCAAGCTAAAGCAGCTGCAGCTAGGTTCCTGGCGAGGCAAAAGGCCTGCACAATGAAGCAGCTTTTCACTCTATGTAAAACACAAGTTTTGCCGTGTGTGAAGTTCAGCTGTCTTATCTGGGCTATCGCTGAAATATGTCACTTGTCACCATTGGACTTAATGGAGAGCCGCGCAAAGGGCTTATCGGTGACCCAGAATTGGTCGAGACCAGCCTTCTGAGGCTCGAGCACAGACAAAGAGTAAAGAGCGTTTCAGTGTCCTATAAATTTTGATTTCTCCAACCTCTTTCCAGCATCTAACTTGACGTACGGTGACTGTCCATCCTTTTGTCGTAAATATCTCTACAGTACAGACGATGAGTTTGCCTTCGTCATTTATAATGCGTATCGCGAAAGATTGGAATAATCTTCTCGCGTTGGTGTTTCCATCCCGTTACAGTGTGGATACCACGACTGTGTTTCCATCCCATTACAGTGTGGATAAGTTTAAGTCAAGAATAGTGAATAGGCGTTTTCTAAGTTCATGCGCGTTATCATCTAAGGTTACATCGTCACTTAACGTCAAGTGGGAGTGTGGCCAAGCATTATCTTATAATGTACACATAAAAAAGAATTTACAGAGCGTAATTTAGTGTTATATTAAAGTTTAAATGCGTAATGTAATGTATTACCATAAATATACATAAAATAATAATTAGTGACAATTTTTATTTTAGTTTATTCGTGATAACAATTCTTCAACTGTTACACTAATTGCTTGACTAATATATTTTTAAAAAGTCAATTAATTTTATATACATGTGAATAAAACAATTTTTGTAAAAGAAATAAAATATGTTATTATTACCGGTAAGCAGCAAATAAACATACATAAAATAGTTAAATAACTCTATTAATATTAATGCTTTACGCAAATAATTATTAAATTAATTAAATTAATGCTTTACGCAATTTTACGTTTTACGCAAATAATGTATTGTGTCAAAATTGTTACTTATTCCAATCTGGAATACCTATAGGGACTACCCACGCCATTTAGATGTCATATGTCACGGGTAGTAGTAGTAGTATGAACACACGAATAAAAGATCATACACTTCAAAAAACGAGTAACGAATGTCTATTTGTTTGGATATTGAATGGGCAACTAATTGCTTTGCATAATATGACCCAAGTAGGAAATGGACTAAATTGATTATGATTTGATTCTATTACTATTAATATTATTATTACTATGATTATATGATGATACTATTACTATTACTATACTTTACTCTTTTCTTTACTTTACTTACTATACTATATTATTTTCTATTTTAGCCAAAATACAGTAAAGGCGTAAAGGTGCAACAATTGAAAATTTGCAATTAGCGTCTCATATTTCGCAAAGGCATTGTCACGACGCGCCTCGACTTAACCGCATCATGTCTGAATCCAGTTCATTAAAATACCGATTCGCAATGCTCTTTTGGTTACGGAATTGTCTTCTTATCTAAGACGTTTGCGACTGTGAAGTAACACATTTGTATTGTCGAACGAAGATGAACGGTAGTTTAATCTATTGATGAGTTGTCAACGTGTGTTTTTAATCACAAATTTTAAGTTTATTAATGTAATAACGATTAATATAAACTAAGATCCAGGTAAGGTTTGGAAATTCTTCAAATTACTAGGAGGCGGGAAACAATTACAAAACACTCCGAAGATCCCGGCAAGGCCAGGACTTTTCTCAAATTATTAAGAGCCGGGAAATAATTTCGAAACTTGCCAAATATTCAATTAAGTCTGAAAATTCCTGAAATTACTATGAGCCCGAAGCCAATTGCAAAATACGATAATCTTTTGTATATATTAAGACTATTCTTTCGTGTTCTATTCTATTCTATAATTATGATCTTAAAACATTGTGTGTCAAAAAAAAAAATCGGTGTGTTCATACTATAAGATATATTAGAGGTGGTAATGACCCTGTCGAGAGCTGAGTCTTGAATTTGCTGATTCCTGAATGATGTAAATATGTTAGGGTTTCTTCTCGTGTCCTGATTATTAGTGATACGTTTTTTATATATGTCCATTCCGTCTACGATACAGGATATCCTAGTGTAGGTGTGTAAATGCGTAAGACTCTTAGCATGTTAATCAAATCGTTTAATTATTGTATTTCGAAATATTCAGGGTTATCTCAACTCTTAAGTTTTCTTTCAAAGAGCCAGTCATAAGCATCTATAATGGCCACCAAGCTATTGATATATTTAATATATAAAATTCTCGTGTCACAGGTTTAGTTACCATACTCCTTTGAAACGGCTCGTCCGATTTTGATGAAGTTTTATATGTATATTCAGTAGGTCTGAGAATAGGTTATCTATGTTTTATATCCTTAAGTGTTATAGGTGGTCCACCTCAAATTTTATTCTTTTATTTTTGGACAAATTTTTTTATTTTATTTTTTTAAGATGTGGCATTAAAAATACATGCAACTCTAAATTTTCACCCTTTGCCATCAACCCCTATTTTTAATAGCAATATTAGTAATTCAATAATTTTCAACCCAGGTCGATAAGTGATTAATTATCAATTAATCAGTTATCCCCGCCAGACATCTACCGGTATTACTTCTGACCCAATAAACAGCACGAAGTAGGGATGAGATCTCTTTTCTCACTACCTACAGTTTTCGGCCATTGCTATTATTGATTGTGCATCAATCGTAATTAGTGACGTTTACAATTATCAATTTACTATTTTAATGCTATTTTCAAATAAATTTATCATTAATTCATATCACACCAAATTTTTCACACTGACAATTATCCGTGGCATGTTCTCGAGTGGGCAAACCATCCAGTTTGTTTGTGTTAGCTAAAGATGGGATAACAAAATATATTGTACACTGCGTTAAGGAATTGATATTGTTTTTTAGTAAAATTATTATAATTAGCGATATATATGATTAATAATTTATATGGTTAAACTATGTTTCCCGGGTCAGCTAGTATATGGAAGTAGGAGGTTTGTTATCGATATAGAGGTCAGAACATATTTTTTGTAACCGTTGTCTGTTCGTGTATCGTTTTGTTTGGACACGAAACAGATTTGGATACTTGACATACTAGTGAATTACATTATGGGTTTTAATCTGGGATACTCTTCATTCCGGAAATTGGATCTGTTCCCGCGGGATATGAAATAAAATTTAATATGGACACTTTGTTACTATAATAAATAATTATTGAATTAGAAATTCATAGATCTAAAAAATATTTCTAAAAAAAATCGGATCTTATTTCTAAATGTAAGGGATAGGTTGTCTGAAGCGAAGTGACGGCGAGTTACTACTTTATAATAAAATCATACCTTTGCCTAAGATTACAATATAAACAGGTTAATATTAAATGCTTTATGCAACACATTATCGTTCGTACCTCAGATTTATTAATGAGACCAAGAATCGTGATGCACATCAATCATTAATTAACATATTTAAATAAACATATATAGGACAGGATTAAACTATCAGCATCGCAGTTCATTACCATAACAAAATTAACAATAAACATAAACATCACATTAACTCTACCATCAAGTACGAATGCTGCCGGGATTACACGGGGCGTTTCAAGCGCAGTTACTTTCAAAACAATGAATTTGGTAGCACGACCTCGTTCGTTAATCAGCAGGGTGTACGTTGACTTGAAGAATGACCAAAGCTCTTCTCTCTTATCACAAAGAAATGAAACCCACGATTAAATATCACATTAACGTCTGCTTTGGTCGTGAATCGAATTAGAAACCCTTCGCTCGGTACTCAGGGACACTGCCGAAGGACTGGGTAGTGTATTTTATCTTCCATCTCATTTATAAGAGCCTAGCTGTGCCCGCGACTTCATCAGCGTGGAATTTAACAAAAACGTTATTTAGTAGAAATAAAAGTAGCCTCACTTACTCTTTATTACATCAGCTACCTGCCAGTGAAAGTCTCGTCAAAATCGGTCCAGCCGTTTCAAATATTAGCCGAAACAAACAGACAGACAGACAAAATTGTAAAAAAAGGTTATTTTGGTATATGCACCGTATATACATTCATATGCATGTGGTAAAAAGTGGTTATTTTAATATTACAAACAGACACTCCAATTTTATGTATTAGTTTATAAGAGATGTCTATTACGGCCGAGAATATAACTCGAAATCCTTCACTAGGAAGCCATCTAAATAGCTATTTCCTTTTATTCCCGTTAGATGATCCAATCATTTCTTGGACTCATCAGAGGTCACATAAGAGTTCTTCTATATCAGTCGATGGACTTGGTTTACGCATTTAATATCGTGGACAAAATAATCACGTGCTATTGACACAAAAGTTGCACGATTATCAGCATCCAGTAGTGCCACAAACTGATCTCTGTAACCTTTTGCCGTGACTCAATGTGAATTTTTACGTTACTTTCTATTATTACCTACTCGTAGCTGTAAAACTCACTACATTATTTCGACACGGCCAGCCGTTAAAAAATCAAAAAATAAATAGATCTTTCGAATTAGATACTAAAAGTTTATTTAAACTTTTTTTCACTTTCAAAATTCTAACAATGCTTTAAATAGTTTGAAATTTTTCGTGTTAATGATTCGATGTTATCTTCCATCGAGAATTAGATGAACGTGGAAGTAATATCTTTTTATGATTCAACAATTATTCAACAGCTCTAGATTCTGGTCAGTCTATCTCAAAGTGGGTGACGTCTTTTTGTGAATTCTAATTGCCTAAACGCTAGATTCACGGTAAAAATGTGGGTAATTATGACTATTTTCTTTACATTTCAATTTAAAATTAGAATCCTACTGTATCATTTATTTCGTTTGATCCAGAAGAACAGTCATAAAACAAATATTGTCAAGCGATTGAAAGTTTTATATTAAAATACCATTTTATTTAAAACTAACTGGTTACTGGTATTTTTTTCGCGTAAATGTGGAATGTGAGTGTGCTATAAAATATTTATTTTATAAAGAGGCCGGTGGATAAAGTTTGAGCGCCTATGCTAGTTGTTAGTGTTCGCAATCTTTATCGCTCGTTATGTGAATGAGGCGGATAGACTATATGCTTCTTTAGTGGGATGGCGAAATAAGTTTATTCCGGATCACAGTTTAGTTTTTAATCACACGTTATGTAAGCTTCTTAATTGTAAAAGGTGTTAGGGATTGTGTACAATACAATGTACTAGCACTCTATTATTTGTGCTGTTAAAGAGATCTGTGCTTTTCTTTAATACTCATACTTTTAACCAACATATGTGGTCTCGGGGAATGTAGTATCTACTTTGGTATACAGTTCCCCGATGGTTTAAAAGGTAATAGGACGAACTCGTGGGTATGCTAATACATGTTAAATAATTTTATTCATATTAGCCTTTTGTTTGAATATAGAATGCATGAAATGCGGTCAGAAAATTTGCGCTGTCGAAGTGTAGCACACGTAAAAAAGAATGGTTTGAAAGGTATTTTTTTTTATTAAAAACAAAGAGCAATATGATTTTAAACTAATGTAATCGCGGAATTTTTACATTTAATCGTGAGTATCCGTTACATAATGAAATGAACAAAGAGAATTTCTATTAAAACAAACGTGCGCATCACGGCTCGTAACACCTTAAATAAAATCACGACTTACATATGTGTAGGAGTAAGTAATTATTGAATAGATGAATAATAAATTCGTGAGCTGCAAGCGAAACATCGCATGTAGGCTGCCAGTACGATTCACACAGTGGACTGGAGGTCGTGCAATTAAAATTATTCAATATTTTATTGTAAACAAGGACATTGATCAATGAAAGTGGCTTTGTTGGTTACATTTTAAAGACTCGACATTGACGAGCATATAAAGAATGTGGCAATTGTACATGCTGTAATTTATTTGCCTTTATTTGACAATTTTTTAAATAAAACGTGGTTGTATTCTCAATAAAATTGGAGTTTGGTAATAGTTTCGAATTTAGTAAAACGCAGCGCCCGATCGAGAGGTAGCACAAACGCAATTTAACTTTAATGATTAAATAAAGACTAATAGATTATAGTTTTATATGGGCAGAAACAAAAATTCGTAACATTAAATGCATCACCGACGCGTTGCCTGGCTACTACGGAACAAGGTACCTACTCTTTTTGTTCACTCTCGGCTATGCTTCCGCTCTTGCATACGCACTCACATTCGTACACGCTCTCTCGCTCTTCGATTCTGCAAACTAAGCACTTCAACAAGGTCGATTCCAAAAGTTTGCTATTTAACAAGGCAGATAAAGCATTCTACCGTCATACATGAACACAATTTTAGTTAACCTCGTGATATAGAGCTCTGTGACATACAACAGGAGAGACTTGATGCTATCACCTTGCAAGTTGTTCAGTATACAACGAACGTTCATAACGAGCTAGGAACATTGATTTCCAATCAACTCCAAGGAACCTCTTATACTCCAAAATTATTTAACTATCATTAATTTACTTACAATCAACTATAATAATTCTTTTAATAATTGCTCACACATAATATATATATAATTACGGGAAGTCGCTATTAATGATTGTCTATTGTTTGTGTTTATGTAGTCTTATGGAAAACATTTCCATTTTTAGTCATATGGACACGACTTCAAATAGTTTTCCCATGAGATATTCCCATTCGGTTGGGCTTTAATTGACAGTTTCATTAATAAATAATTATACAATTACTTTTATTTAAATACATATTTAAATAAATGCGCATTTGCGACCTTTTGACATTATCAGCTTAGGATGTTTTTCTTCAGCTTAAATAAAGTCTAATTACCTATTCACCATAGAAGACAATTGAAAGGTTTGTTTTACCTAAAAGTGTACAATTTGAATTTAGCGCAAAATTTAGTCATTCCAAAAATCAAACTTATAGTTGATTCCGCTGTGAGATATTAAAAAGGTTATTATTATGATTAATTTAACCAGTGACAATGGTTTAATTTACTAGTATATTATTATTATTATTTATAAAGGTTACATTAATAACACTAAGTGGTATCATAATAATATCAGCACGGGAGTAGCGATGAGTTTAATCTGAGATTATAGACCTACCGAGCGGGTATGGCCTTTTTGATTTGATTTTAATGGAAACAAGTTCTTGAAAAAAGGCGAAAAAGAGAACCATATGTGTTTATTTCATAGACTTCATATTGATTTTATTCTCTGCAGACTACAAGGCTGATTTATGGATCCATTCTGTAAGACGTTTGAATTTCATTCCCGGACATAGGCTTAATTGTCATTCTTTTGACCCGTTTAACTCTCAAAGGTCCTAAGATCCGTAAATCAAATGTTTTCCGATGTCTTTTTGAAGCCACATTAAGCTTGATAGGGAGCCTGACAGTCTTTAAAGATATACATCATCTACTAGGAAGAACACTAACATATAAAAACAGCAATAAATGTGTTGAACAATTTCCAACGCTTCTTAACCTCGGATACGCATCATTGATGCCATAAGAAATGTTCAAACTCACGATGCTTTATCTTTTACACATCACATAACACGCAAGCTCATAACGCAAACATTCTGTGAAACTTCATTAGTGTGAGAGTGAGTGAGCGAATGTGATCACAAAAAGTAGAACAAAACGTTACATGTTTAAACAGTATGAATCTAATGGCAGTGAACATGTGAGATGGCGATATGAACTAGCGGAAATACACGAAGACGAATCAGCATGCGAGAAGTAGGAAGAAATATGTGTTAGTTACGCGACTGTGTGAAAAAGCAATTACAAATTATGTAAGACAATGAAAGGGATAGTTGTGCGCCTTGAGCGCGGATACGATCAAGCACTTGATTCTCCAAAGGTAATCGCTGCATACAAAGGCTGCACTAGATTCCTCTGATCGGACTTTAATAAACTAGCTACTCCACCTGGCGTGGTCGAAAGAAATTTTGTTTTTCAGCGCGCAGTAGTGTGACATCAAAAAACTTGGAAGCTCGTAAGCCATTGAATTGTTTAATACTATCCAATACAAAAAGTGAAAGCGACTGCACTGAAAATCAGTGTTACAGTATATTTTTCCCTGGGGCTATGCTGGGTTCCGGCCGGCTTCGTTGATCGATTTATTTTAATCGGTTGGTACTATATATTTTTTATTCTAGATATATTAAAATTTTGTTGCAATTGCCATGTTCGCAAATTAAATTCAATATTTTCTGTATTTCTGTCGAAAGATAAAGCAGTAAAAAAATATTCATTACTAAATTAAATTTTAAGCCGACCGGTGTATACAGACTATATTATGAAAAAAAAAATATGTAAAAAAATCTTTACTTGTAATATGAATTTGGGTATAGAACATAGTTTTTATTTATTTAACAAGTATTTACTTTGCACAAAAAAATATATTGTATGGTACTATAACATATTTACCCACAATAGCCTTATACGATATTCTAACTACAAACACTAGAATTGCTAAATAATGTTTATTTTCACTGCAAAATATCTTTATGTAGGTTTTACAAAAATCGTATAAAATGCCCGTTAGCAATATCTATCCGACTAACCCGAGATGATGGTGAGAACTTGTTATCACAACATACCGGTTACATGAGCATTTTTAGGTATTTATTTATAAAACTAATGTACTTAAAAAAAGTATATAAAAAATAGATAACAACTAATTATTAAATAATAAATAGACGTAACGAGACACCTTTCATTAAATAAATCTACCGGGTAGTCGGTGGTGGATAAAAAGCACCACAACTGCACAACGTTAACAACATACAACAACTAACACAATCAAAGTTAAATTACTCATATAGTACAACTTAAAATCGCAAGGTTGTCATTGAAAAAGTAAGTTGTGAATGTGAATATTACGATTTTGCCTCAATGCATAATGAATAAGACTTGATTACAGTATGAATAATTTAACAAATATTATTACAAGCTTAAGGTCTAGTTCGTAGATGTAAAGTTATATCAACAATTCATATAACTATAGGTGAATATGTTTAGATGTAGTTAAATAAAGAGAAGCAGTTAAGTTTATGTTAGGGTTTGTTTAGGAACGTATTAAATAAATTGATCAAGTGGTTATAAGGTGTCAACGTGAAATGGAAAAACGCTGTTTTCGTAATAATAGAAAATTCAAAGATTTCAATACACCAGTTTCATCAAGTTCGAGGAGTAACATTAAATTAATTAAATCATAAGAAATCAAAAATCAAGTTAAAATCGAAGACATTTCGAAATCATTAAGACAATGGTATAATATTAGGTAAATATAAATATTGAACAAACAAATGCTACTTTGGCCAACATCGACTATGAATTAAGTTTCGTAACAGTACATCAGTAGTCATGTAGAACAATGCGAACGGATTCGGATTCCAAATTACGTATTACCTAAGTTTTCTAATCGATATCTACAACTTTATTTGGCAGAATAGAGTCAATGTTTTCGTCAGAATTACGTGGAATTTAAAATATTAACTATGCAATATTTTACAAATTAAGGGTATTTATAATTTACGCAATTTTGAATTATGTTTTAATTTGATTTCCAAATTTAAAATTGGTAAATTTGTTTTCTGGTGTTATAAGAAAAAAATTGGCTTTGTTACTGGAGGCAAAGGGAAGAAGATAATTCAGTATGCGTGAATATTGAATATTAGTATAAGGAAGCAATTTTAATGTTGTTATATTTCGTGTTATTTGCCGAATATTATTTAATTGATTAAGAAAGCGTACATATTATTTCTTAATCAGTTAAATAATATTCGGCGAATAATATGAAATATAACAACATTAAAATTACCACATACAATGCACATGTATGCACAGTATCTACTTAATAGCCGGCCATCATTACAATGACTGAATAATTTCATATTTTTAAGTTTTAAACACTGTATAAAATTTTCAGTTTGCTCCAGGCTGTCACTGCATATTAAGTTTAAAAGAAAACCATACAAATGTTGGTTTACAATAAATTACGTTAATGTCTGTCCTGGTAATTGATCTGTAATTGGTATGTTTTATACTGATTCTAATTCAACCATGTGGAAGTATGTCAGATTTCGTGCATAAGATTAATGAGCAGCTGATTGTTTGTTTGACGGTTTCATTGACTGAACAATGATTTATTAACTTCCATGATGAATAAATCTGTTGTCTAATTATTATTTTTTGCTGTTTGGTAATAGCGGATATTGATTATATTAATCGGTATATTAAATTGTAATTAGTTGTAAATTGTATCGTTCAATCGTTACACACGATTTTGATAGTTATCTTGCTGAAAAAAATCTGAACCTTACTTAGTTTTTTTGATATGTTTACGTACTGACAGGTTTTTTTCTGATGTTTAATTTTAGTTATGTAATTATATCTAGTTACATGTACTGGAATATTTAATTAATTAAGTAAATGGTTTCTTTTGAGGGTCTAGGTTGCGAAAAGTACTTAACGATGAAGCTTATGTTTCAAAATATAATGTTAATTAAAGTAATAATAGTTTTTAACTTAACTTAAAAGATTAGTAATCGTTAATGCTGATGTGGTGCTCCAGGGTATGGAATGTTACATTCCACACTCTGTGGTTCCCGTTGGTGGTAAAACCCAAGCTTGATTTGATAGAAACTGCTTTAAGGCAATAAGCCTGAAACGATCTGCTTATCAGGATTGGGTAGAGGCGCGTGAGTTCGGAGGCACCATTGTGAGTCAGCTGAAAGAGAAATTTAATGCTGCCTCGTAGTCCACAAAGAAGCAAATCACCACGGCAAAGATCAGGTACATACACAGAACCGGCAAGAGATTGCTGACCTATCTGTGTGGTAGCCGAGCGTTTTGGTCTCTGGCCAAAGTCATTCAAGGCAATTTCTGTGTATCGTCCCTTCCTCCTTTGCGCAGAGCAGATAATACCCTGGCCCACACCGCAAAAGAGAAAGTCGAAATACTGGGCACACTCTTTGCGTCAAATTCGACTGTTGACGACAGGGGTAAAAACCGCCTACCATCCCGCAGTGTGGTGACTTGGTGCCGGACGTGCATTTCACTCAGAATGCCGTGTGTCAAGCTCTTTTTTCCCTCGACATCAGCAAGTCGAATGGGCCTGATGGTGTACCTACTGTTGTGCTGAAAACGTGCGCTCCGGAGTTGACCCCGGTTTTAATGTACCTATTCCAACTCTCCTATTCTGCCGGCATCATGCCGTCTTCATGGAAGGTAGCTTTGGTCCACCCTATTCCTATAAAAGGAGACAGGTCAAATCTATCCAATTACAGACCAATAACTATAACCTCTCTGCTCTCTAAACTAATGTAACGTGTAATGAACACCCAACTGTTCCGGTAACTAGAGGATCGCCAGCCGTCAATACGGTTTTCGCCATGGCAGATTGGCTGGCGATCTCTTAGTATACCTTACTCATTGCTGGCCGGAAGTAATCGAGAGCAAGAGAGAAGCATTGGCTGTAAGTTTGGATATTGCAAAGGCTTTCGATAGGGTGTGGCACAAGGCAATAGTGTCTAAGTTACCTTCCTACGCAGTATCTGAGAAATTGTGTAAATGGATTGCCAGTTTTTTATCGGAGCGGAGCATCAAGGTCGTTGTAGATGGAACATGCTCGGACACGAAGCCCATAAATGCTGGCATCCTACAAGGCTCTGTGCTTTCACCTACACTATTCTTCATGCTTTCTCGGGTGCAAACTGAGGAGAAGAGGAAAAAACTTGTGTCTGAGATCGAGACATCTCTGGAGCGGGTCTCGGCATTCCGGTCTTCCATTGGGTAGAGTTAATTTAGTCCATTTCAACCCCGAGAAGACACAAGTTTGCGCGTTAACCGTTAAAAAAACCCATTCGTCATACCACCACAGTTCTAGAACATTCGTCGTAACATCTCTAAAAGTATTGGGATCCTTGGTGTTGACATCTCGAATGAAGTTTAGTTTCGGGAACACTTGGTTAGTAAGGCCAAACTAGCTACAAGAAAATTGGGGGTGCTCAACAGAGCTTAGTAGTACTTCATGCCTAAGTGTGCTTATGTTTTATAAAGCGCAAATTCGACCGCACATGGAGTACTGCTCCCACCTATAAGCTGGAGCCCCAGCTGGCCAAGTGGATCCGTTCAACCGCATTCAACGGCGAGCCGTTCATCTTGTCGATGATTCCAAGCTTACAGACGGTCTAGAGACGCTTGAGTTGAGGAGAGACGTATGCTCTCTCTGTGTATTCTACCGTCTGTATAATGGGGAATGTTCTGAAGAACTGTTTGGTTTAATCCCTGCGGTTAATTTTCGTCACCGCACATCACGGAGTACCAGGTTCCATCAACACCACCTGGATACCTGGCATTCGTTCACAGTTCGGTTCTCGCGTAACTTTCTACCACGCACGTGTAAACTGTGGAACGAACTTCCTGCATCGGTGTTTCCTCCAAACTATGACATGGGGTCCTTCAAGAAGCGGGTCTTTCATTTTCTTCGAGGCCGGCATGCATTGCTGACGCCCCCGGTGTTGCTAGTGTCCATGGACGGCGGTGAACACTTACCACCAGGTGACCCGCCTGCTCGTTTGCATTCCCATGGCATAAAAAAAATATTTTCCATATTTTTGTATTATGTTTATTTAAGAAATTTACATATAGGATAATTTATAATCGTCTGTTTCGTAAAAGATTAACACAATTATTGTTACAAATGCAAGTATTGACATAATTAATTAAGTAAATAGGTATTTAAAAATTAAGATTGCACTTTTCGAAAATCTGCATACATATGTATACATGAACATATACTTAGGTGACTTCAGTTCAAACAAATGGTATTATTAGCCACTAAAATCGAGTAGCTTCGTGCTTATTGTTTCATTTTCGGGATTTTTCTTCCTCTCACATATACGAGTATCTCCATCTCGCTTGGTACAGAAACGCTTTCTCTGTTTTGCATTTTCAGCCTGAAAACGATGAAATCTCGACGACACACTACTGTATCTGGATTTTACAAAAGAACTTCTAACCAAAGCCTGTATTATTATGGTGATTTGTGACGGTGACGTAACTTGAGACATCGTGGTCGATAACCATATACAATATATTCCAAGTTTCACTTTCGCGTGAGTTACAGTTTCCTATAGGGTTGTCTATAACAAGAATAAAGCAGTAATCGGTGTGTACACATATTGAGCACATGCACTTTCATTATACATTTTAACACATACATGAATCTGGACATTCCAATATACAGTGATTTTAACTGTTTGGGTGTGAATGTAAATGAAATGATATAAAAAACATGTAAAATTACTTCTGAAGACTTTGGAAAGATACTTTCAGAAAGAGAACATCACTTTATTAGAAAGGGAAAAATAAGATTTCAATGAAAATTTAATGATAAGGAAACGACTGGGATTATTTTTAAGTAAAGCTGGTAATCACGATAGATTAAACTTAACGTTGCTTATCATTGAGGTTAAAAATGTGTTATTGGTAACTTATCCAGACAAAACCATAATTACGTACATTTCTTCCGGTCTTTCATACACAGTGTCTTTACTTCTAAAATTGACTTATAGTTGATTTAATAAGTGTTCCTAATAAAATAGTTGATACTGATTGATCGACAGACAACGTAAACCTAGAACCGGTAGATCTAGAAGCATTTTTAGGTGATTTTTATACTAGACTAATAGACATTTAGCACATTACTTTTTTATACGAAAGATAAATACTAAGGATCAATATTTGAAAAATCCGTTCCTAACGGCTTAACTATATATATAAAACATATAAATTGCAGTATACTGCAAGTTATATGAAAACGTTTATTCCTGTTATAAGCTTCAAATTTGCCTTAACGCTAATGAATCCAAATACGAGTAACAGTATATGTTAATTTTCCAAAAATTACTTTTTGTGTAGAGAAATCGGAAAACTAGTGAAGTTGGGGAGTAAAAGCTAGTAACATTATATTTTCAAATGTAATTATTGAATTGTATATAATATTTTATAAATTGTTGTTAATGCAGCAACCCTATTTTCACCGCGAGCCACACACATGCTTCGAATATTACTGTTTGCGGTCGCCGATACGATCCGAATTCGGAACCGGTAATCTGTCACAACTTGTAACACAATAGTGTGTGTTAATTTACTAAATACACTGTATTGTACATTTTAAGCAATTATTGCAGCCGTGAAAGTAATGCGTAATTGGGATTGATTCTGACATACACGCAACTTGGATAATACTTAGTGTTAAACGGGTAAGTCACCATTAATGTGTTTGTGCGTCTTTAAGTTTTGTCTATCCTGTAACTCAGTTTAAGGTGAAACGTAGAGTCCGGTTTCATTTTAAGTCTCCGATTTCAGTATTAGATAAATCTTTGTCGTTTATAATATCCATGCCCAATGGAGCCAAACAAGTACTGAACAAGAAACTAAACTAACATCGACGGATTGGTTATTCCGATGGAATAGTTCCTCTTGGCTTCAATTGTAACGGCTCTATTCAATAATGCTGCTTGAAATAAGGCCGGATCAATAGACTAAGTATTGGAAATCCATATGCTTGAAGGCCTTCGATGCAATTTAACGACATCTATTTAACGATGGCAACCGGGGTCGATTGCCTAAAGTGCCCTTTGAATCACGTAAGAGTTGCCATGGCGATAACTTTTGTCATTTGCCATTGCTAATTTATACCTATTTAAAAAAAAAAAAACAAATTTTCTTATCATTATTGAAATCACTAAAGTAATGAAATATTGCAGCAGATGCTACACTACTTAACCGTGTTAATTACTGCAATTATGTATATCTAATCGGGGATTCGCTATCCGCTTTTTAAGGATCTAAAAGCGAACAACATTGCAAATACTGCCTTTGCCTTGTTTGTAAGATATTCAGGTGTTGCTAATGAAGATAATTTTTGTTTTATTACAGCTGTTCTAAGCAAAAAAATAGTCATACGTTGAATGAGTGCGTAAAAATAGCATTGAAGTCATAGAAAGAAGGTGACAGAAAAATTGTTATCTTTTGTCTGTGGTGAATGAATGGTGGTTAGTGAAAAATTTGTGAAAATGCTATTTCATCAAATTCCTTCTATTGAAAGCCTGTTGGCACAAAAAGTTGAGCGTAGCATCTACATATATGTATATTCCTAGATTCACGTAAATATACTTGATAAGTTATGATGTTGTAGTATTAGACAAATCAGATTGTACAAAGACTTTATATCAGAAATAACACAAAATATAAAATAAACGCCCACACGCTCATACCTGTGCATTAAGATTCCCTGCATAGCAGGTGGCATGGACGTAAAGATATGAATCACCACACACAGTCAAGACCAAATATTTATATGTCATATAAATGTTCACTCAGGCCGGTGATTGAACCCGAGCCCCCTTGCTCAGCAGAAAGGTTCACTACTAACTAAGCTTTTTTGTAAACAGCCGGGAACGAGCAGATACAGCCCACCTAATATTTAGTGATCGCCGCCGAAGGATGTCTATAGCTTCGTCCGTTATGGAGTACGGTGCAACACAAGCAAGACGGGTTTACTTGGGTACAAGGATCAATGGAGGCTCCTACGCCTACCTCCCAAGGCTATGGGGTCGTTGAATTCTGTACCAACGAAATTATTTCACTTCTGTTAAATATAACCAATTCAAAAATTTCAGATATTCTAACTTAACTCCGTTTTATAATTTATAGCATATACATAGATTAGCCTCTCATAAAAATAACTAGAGATGAAAACACTAGTTTAATAAGCAAATTTTTTAACTTAATCTTGACCCAGTTCAGTCAAACGTCATCAAAACAATATTAAGTTACAGATCGCTTCATTGAAAGCACCAACATTATGAATCGGAGATTGACGCGAGTTAAATGTTACGGGACCAAGGTCGATCTGTGTTGTCTACGTAGTATTGTTGTGCAGCCCATCTGCTATTTGAATAAATATACTCATCCACCCCATTAGATACACCCATTAGATAAAATCTAGTATTCAGAAGAAAGTGATATTCATTTTGGTCGAATTAGCTTAAAGCTGTTCTGATTCATGTTCTAAGTCCTTCACTTTTTTGAGGGTATATACACATTATTAATCAAATATTACTTGTATCACGGTTGGCATAGACATAAATAAATTATAATAAGCAACTAAGACCTGAGATGAAATTATTATCCATTATATAAATTAATGTCTGTTTTGATCGAACACAGGATTTTTGTTTAATCTTCAATATGCAGGATACCAACGGAGGTAGGGGGTAGTCTAAAAATATAATACATATTAAGGCTGCAATCAAATATTATTGTCTAAAAGAAATGAAGTCCATATACGCTGTCCTAAAGATTAAACGGTACCTAATTTAGTTGTTGTATGGACATTACCGATTTTTTTATTGAATAACATAGAGGGCAGCGCTGATTGAGGGATATAAATTAATTGTTTAGAGTTGATAATTCGTTCTGCCAGTAAGGTATATCTGCTAATAAGGTAAGTATAGGTCGTAGTGTTGTTAGTAATGTAATTGTGTAATTGAATTGTATGTAATTTAGAAACGTCCCTAATAAATATTCATACTAAAGGTTTAAAGAAATATTCACCTGTTGTGCCGGATACAAATTTATATCAAACGGTCAACCAAAAATAAAATTAAATACATTCTAAAACACTGTTATACAGCGCAAGAATTATCTGATGATAGATAAAATTAAAAATACGGATTCCCTATGATCGCCTTTGCATGCTTTAGTAACGTGTATATTTTAATCACGTAACAGTTAAATATGGTAATATTATTCATAACTACAAAATTAAAATGAATTAGTAGAATTTCGAAAAACTTGAAATATTTTTGTTAAGATAAATAAATAAATATGTTATGTTATATCGACATAAGTTAATATGTTATATCACTTCCCATTAAGTGGTGAAAACCTCTTAAATATTTTTTATGGAACCTGCACACCTGTAAGTTTTCCATAATGTATACAAAATTGCATAAAGTCTGCTACCTAGCTTTCGACCCGTCCACATTAATCCACACCAACCTCTTATGACGACACTCGAGCTCATTAGCGGAATGTGCACATTTGAAGAATTATTTGGACCTTACTTCGATTACTACGTCGTATAGCACTGTTCATAGAATACTAACTCGATGTTCCAATCTTCGGTTCAAGCCAGATTTATTTACACTTATGTGACTTACTGAATTGCGTGTGCACAGAGCTTTATTTAAGAATTAGCTTACGTTACATCACAGTCCAAAACGCTTAGATAATCTGTTCGTTGACTGTCGACCCATCAATTGCTTTGAATTAAGATGCTTGTTTGAGATAATGGTAATCACGCGTCAATGTCATCCAACAAATTGCACTTCATTCGTGTCCAAATTTTTATTTTTTATTTTGAACATATACTACTACATGTAATAATATACGTCAATTTCACAACAATCTTAAACACAAGGAGGTCCTGACCATAGAGCCTCTGCTCTCTCTATTCTTAAGGAAACCAAATTTTTCTTGTTGACCGTGATATCTGGTCTATGAATGAGCAAAAGGCGTTATGTCTTTTTCACTGAGATCACTAGTGAGAAGAGATCACTAGTCTTGTGCACTGTAGTGACAATGGTTCCCTTCATAAGGCGACTTTTATAAGTTGTAAGTAATCCAAATATTATATATCCATAATATAAGTTCCAAACATGCTAAGAGTCGTTTCAATTTGTTCATTCGTTTTAGTACTATACATGATCAGACAGACAGACCGACCGATAGATGAACAAAAATTAAAAAAAAATAAAAATTCGAAAAAAAAACCGGTAATAAGGTTACCTACATCAAATTTCCAAGAAATAGTCGATGTATATTTGTATAGTATTCGGTCCCGTTATAGCTTGGTTATAATAGGAATTATGAATATAATAAGAATTCTCATATTTTAAATGCAGATTCATCGCTTCCTTTTTGACCAATAAATTTACCAATAAAATGGATGGTGGCGTCCACTCATTATCAAGCTCAGTAGTTCGTGAAATTGGTTGTTGATAACCATGGACTGTACTATATATTCGAATGCGGGGAGAATATACCAACGTTTGTTTCTTTCAGATATAAAAAAGGGCCGATATCAAAATTCGTTTGGTTTTTCAATATGCAAAGTTACACTAAGAAACTTGATTTAACCAAGCCAGAACGTTTTAGAGACCTCCGACTGGCTTTTTATATATCGGGTTCTTGACCCGCAACCTTCGTCTAATGCACCTTTTTAATCGATGTTTTGGTGCACCTAATCGAATTAAAATTCAATTATTACGCTAGTAATAATAGGCAGTGATAGCCTAGTGATTTAAAGGTAGGTCTTCAACACAGGGAACTTGAGTTCGAATCTTGCCGGTATCTCTAATATTTAAAATTACGTCTGTATTACAAATTAATTATCACTTGCTTCCGTGATGGAAAACATTGAGAGGAAACCTGCATACCTGAGAGTTCTTCATAATGTTCTCAAAGACATTTCCAAGTCACAGTTAGCCAGCGTGGCATATGGCATTAACCTCTCGAATAATAAGACGAAGACACGAGCCCAGCAGTGGGACAGTATGGGTTATAATGATGTTTATATTAGGTCAGAGCCGAATTTGACGCCTATCGCCCCTCGTGTAACGTAATACAAAGAAATAGAAAAAAATCACAGATTTCGTGCCTCACACGATTATCGAGGACGTTGGAAATGAGTCTGCGGAATTCCAAAAAATATTGTCGCTGAGCAACGAGAAATTCGGGATAAGGAAAAGGTTACAAAATAAAACTGCAACGTAAAATGTCGTTCTGACTTTTTGACTTTTTTCAAAAAGGTTAAGCTACAGGGCAAACCCTTACCCCGATCGTCTTTGTTTTAGGCTCAAATTGTAGCTGACTAAATTGTCCAGGGGAATTTTTCTCAAATTTTTGATATCATTCTTCGTTTCCAAAATATCGAGCGCCAAAATCAAAAATTAGGAAAAAATTGAATGTTTTTTTCACTACTTCGGCCATACCTTTTTTCTTTTTTGACTTGCTCGAATAATTCTTTTTGCACCTTAGAGCTCTCATGAATACGCGTCTTTTGAGTCTTTTTTGAATATCATATCTTCACAGCTCTCCGAGATATAAAGGGATCGCATTTTTTCGTGAAATCTGAGCCGATACTGGAGCGAACGAAAAGACATTTCCAATGTCAAAGGAACTTAAACATATCATACGTGCCACTTGATCTATCCATCATTGCGTAGAATGAATTCATTGTTAGCACGGATTAATATGCGGGACTATTGTGTGGAACGTGCAGGGTATAACGCGTTCCCAGATCTCTTAATACCGTTTGGGAAAGGGCGTAATTAAATTATGTGTATTTATTACCTAGTCGAAATGACGCTTATCTTAACGGTGTTGGCTTTTCTTCCATGGACCATAATAAGTTTCTTAAATAAGGCGATAATGCTAGACGGAAAATTTGAATAGACGCGAAAGACATTACGCGATGTATCTATCGTATCGTACGTAAGATTTGACCGTAACCTTAATGTGTCTTTAAGACATTAATGAACGCATAGATTTAAGTTTGTTACGTAATATCGCACGTAACGTGGTGTGTTCCGCCGTGGCCCTGCTTCTTGTAATGTAACAATTGTGTAATTAACCAAGTTTGAGTACGTTATCATCATTAATAACAGACACGTCAACGACTCATCACCGATCGGGTACGCCACGTCAACAACTAATCGCCAATCAATCATGTCACGTTAACAACTAATCGCCAATCGATCAAGTCACGTCAACAACTAATCGCCAATCGATCAAATCACGTCATCACTGAGCACCTTAGTCTTAGTAAAGCGGCAACGGTACGTTTCACAAAAATATTGTCAACAATGGACTAATTTAGACAACGAAAGTCAACACCTTTTTGGGTGAGTTTGTTAAGGAATCTACCTGTAACTACTTAGTTGGACAGATGAAACCTACCTGGGTTTCGTTGAACTTTAACCTATAAATAACATATAAGTAATACTGATAATCTAAACACCATATTTTTAGTTGGTAGACCCTTTTTTAGTTTGTATCAAGAGGCACGGTTAAAACATTTGTTTATTTTGGCGTGTTCGTTATGGTTGAATTTAAAAGCATAATTAGAGCAATAAATATGTCATTGATTTCAATATTACAGTAATACGTACATATTAAGACGGGCAATACCACCGCAATGTAACATAAATACTTCAAACGAATTAGTAGATTCTATTATGTATGAATACTTCTATCTTTTAACGCTAAACGCATGTAACTACCACATCCTTCTAGTAAGATTTCCACGTTAGGATTGTCTGCCCTGTTACTAAAAATGATGCAAAAGTAAGTCATCACACATGCTCATGATCGGATATTTTATATTTGACCTTTATATTTGAGCTAAACTAAGGGTCGAAGTTGATGTAGAAGTGATGGTTGTCGTGGCAGTTAAACCTTGCAATACGGAATGGCTTGGAATGAAGTATGAGTAGAGCCTCCTCCTACTTCAAAACTAAATTTGTGAACGTAACAATTACGTTTGTCGAAGCGAAGTAAAGTTACTAGTTTAAGATAAATAAATTCACCTTCGCTGCATTATTGTATTGTTAATTATGCTATTATGTAGTTAGTTTACTGATCAAATGTGTATATATAAATAATAACTTATCATATTTTACCTAATATTTCTGTAAAAATAGGTCATCAAGACCACCTTTTGTTTTTTGTCTGTTTAATGTATTGATGCAATTGTTACCTATCTTGTGTGTACAATAAATGATATTCTATTTTATTTTAACTTTCAGGAGAAAGTCTAACCCGGAGTCCGGAGTAAAAAGTTCGATAACCAATCTGTTGTCTGAAATTAATACTTAAAGCACGACTATACATGTGTGTAACGATTAACTCATTATGTTGTATTCATATGCGTTTCTGTTTCCTATATCTCAACCCACACATTGTGTTTATTCGACAGTAATAAAGTGGGCCATGCTCGTATATACAATGCACTTATTTCAGACCGGTTTCTAAATTGCAGTATAATTCTCAAAGGTTTAGTCTTTAAGAAATCTTGTTGGCAAGTTTAAGACGGATTGTTGTAATAGTAATATCCAACCAACGTCCTAAACAAGATATTTTTATTGAATTCTTTTTGTAGATCTATCAGCTCGTGAACCTTATCATTCGCAGGATTTTCTATATGTTCTGCCTCAGTCTTAATAATCCAGATAAGCACAGATACTTATTTTATGGAGTGTTAAAATAATACCGGTAAGTTTTGTTCAAAGCAATTTAGATAAAAATACACAAAAAGTGTTTCTGCCGACGTTTGCCTAACGTCCAATATACGAGACAGAATATTCACAAATGATAGAAATCTTCACTCGGCTATCAATCACTATCAAGTAGACGAGCGGTGAGTGGATATCAAATTTTTTTTTAAATCAATTTTATTTCAAGTATTACAGTCATCTAGAAACTATACTAATATTATAAAGAGAAAGTGCACATTTTGTTAGTTTGTGTACATGCGGAAAGTAATCTCCGAAACCACGGCTCCTATTAAAATATTATTTTACCATAAATATATTTTATTATGAATGGACAAAGGCTTTATATATAATTAAGCATAATTGTTCATGCCGAAGGAAGTCGGAGCGGGCCGCTATTATAAGTATAAAGAAGTGTACATCCAAACAAATATAATAGGTTTCAAATGTACAAAGTGTTACGATCATACGTATGTCTATTTTACAAAACGTGTTACACAACCGCTGTCTTAAGGCGTTTGAACTAGTTTTGTTCGGTGTTATTGTATTTAGGTACCTAACTAATTTGCATACACCAATTAACAATGAATTTGTATGAAATGTACTGTGAAAGCGTATGTACGAGTCTATTGATCACGGCCTGTTTTAAGTGAATTGGAAAACTGTGGCTAGCTTCTTTGTTTAGTGAGAGAGTAGCAATGCATTATCACATTAATAACTTTAAGAATATTTCCTATAAGTCGCTTAAGGCTGCTGCTACATATGGTACACTATACGAATCTATATTTAAGTGATAGTTTTAATACACTCTGAATCGTCGTTCACTTACGTTATTTTGGAGTCTTATAACACCTATAGAGAGATTATAAGTCAATGAAATAAAATAATATCAAACTTCTTATTGGTGTGTTCTATCATTTGAAGTCCAGTAAATTATTAGTCGCTGTGGCCTGTCTTTTTGTTTTGCGGCCGTTAACATGAAAACATTTGGGGAAACTCTAATTATTTCACATGCTGCGAAATACGGCTGCCAAAACTGGTGCGGCAAGATCTGTCGCTATTTTCACCCGTATGTCCATATTTGGGTTCTGTCGCTTAAGTTGCCTACTATATAGCTCTATGTACAGAAAGGAAGTAAATATTCAAACACTATAGAAACATTATTTTGGAGGTTATTCTTATCTTTGTATCGAGTACGATTATTTTAATCAGAATGAACATCTGAGTTATTGAAGGTAAGGATTTCATGAATTATCGTTACATTTAAATAACTTTACTTTTTACTTTTACTATTTTACTTTTAAAAATGTATTTAGATACTTAAATATGTTATCACAAATATCTACGATTCGAGAATAAACACTTATTTGTCTTTGTTAAATGTCTCCCCCGACCGATAATCAGCCCTAGGATTCCTCGCTTGGCAGGCAGGGTCACTATCAAATGGGCTACGGAGTCGTATCGATTTCTGACAACTGAATAGTTGAATAATTGCCCATATTCGATTACGTTTCTGACGTTCGACATAATAAGGATTTGCCAAATCATAATGATTGTGACCGGTGTTGCGCTCGGGACCCTACAGTCACGATTTTTCATCGACGCAAAATTATCCGAAGTGACAGCGACTGTCGAAACTGCGTTGCATTATTATAATGTTCGCAGGGTTTAGCAACTTTTAAAGACTACTAAAATTTGTCTACGTTTTGAATTAAGAGAGTCACGCGTACATGAATCGTGAAACAAGAATTCTATTCCAACTGCAGGCGAAGGACAGCACTCCCTTTTATTTAAGACTAAGTTTTTGTAAATGTAATCGACTTTGATGTTCCTGTTTATAACTTATAACAGTTCTTGCGTATAACATGTTTTCATGTAGGTAGGACCTACCTCAAAACACACTCATATTGTTGTTAATCACATTCAAATCATTTAAAAATTTCATACAATTAGTAAGATGCACTCGCTTCACTTCAGAAAACTTACGTCTTATGTCAAGAAAGAACACCCACACTGTTTTAGTGAAAATTTTATTGACTGCCCTCTTAATAGAATATCCATATTAACTTTAATCTCTTATCCCCCGGAGTAGATTTATTTTCCAGCTTAAAATATAAATCCTTGACTATGCGGACATTTGCTATCTTTATATTACAAATGACCAATTGAATAAGCTTGACCGTCTCCAGAATTTATGCATAAGATTCATATTTGGGCTTCGCAAAAATGAACATATTTCCACTTTTCGTGTCAAACTCAAGTGGCTCTCGATCCACCTTCGCCAGAATACTCATATACTTTCTGCTCTCTACGGCGTACTATTCAATCCACCGCAATACCTTAAAACGAATCTGTACATGTCGCATCACAGCAATCGTTTACTTCGTTCTACCACTAACCCATTCATCTAACTTCTATAAAAATCCTTCTCAGCTCTTTCTGTAACATTAAAGAACTCACTCCCTCTCTGTATTCGTCGTGTTAGTAAAGCAAAATAAGTGGTGCACAATTTCACTAAAACGAATCCTTTTTTTGACGTTGTGCAACACTTAGTTAACATTTACTTAGTTCCTTCTATTCTATTCTACCTTAGGTTGCCTGGAAGAGATCGTTCTTAGCGATGAGGTCGCCTATTGTTTTCAGCGTGTTTTCTGTTCTTTTCTTTTGGTGTACAATAAAGTGTATTGGATTGTATTATATCTTAGATTATGAATCATAATATAAGCTATTAAAATGCCAAGTATCATCCAAATTTGTTCAGTGGATTTAGGATGATAAGTGGTTAGATAAACAGACAAAAATTTCCAAAAATATATTTGTTAATTTCTATAAATCGATAAAAAATTCAACTTAGGTACATTAAAATTTCATAAAAATATTTTAAAACTTAAGGCGTAGATTTTCTGAAGCGCAGCGAAGGCCAATTACTGGTTTTATAATAAGATTGAGCTTTAAATTAGATTCTTATTGTTTAATTAACAATTTTTACCATTTTTTAAGATACCAATTTAAAAATAATTACAAAATAAAGCGTAACCAATACAAACGTCAAATGTCATAATATGAATTATATTCATCAAGAATCAAAATTACAGAATGTCTTGGATTTTATTAAGAACTTTCAGGTTTGTAGTGTTTTTCACGATGGTTTTTCTTTTACATCATTTTAAAAAAAATATTTGCGTCCGTATTCCGAAGCTAAACCAATGGTACTGGAGAGCAACATACATACTACTACGCTGTTATGTTAACCCTAGAACTCTATCCTTAATTGAAGTAGGCTTTTTCTACTCTGGGGGTTAGAGCACCCATATATTAATTTCGAGATAATTGTTTAAATAAAAGTTGAAGAGGCAACTTTAATATTTTATTTATATTCTTTGGTAAAAATAAATCTAAAAAAACAATTAATTTATAACTTATCAACTACTTTACACATTTAGCACATATTTTAACTTGATCCTCACCACAAAGGGGTTTGCACATGTTGTAAAAAGTTTAACTTTTGCGGTCTTTTCAGTATGGACAAAACCTGCATCGCCCCTGTTTTGAAACGGGAGGGGCTAGCGGTTCATGTATATCCAGCTGTTTCAACATTCCGCTTCTCATTTGACAGATATTACCATGTAAATTAGGCTAATTTTTCCGTTGTTCTAACCACGGTGTTTTAAGTTGTAGGGCTAATAATTTTAGGTAAAATATTATGTTGACTATATTTTCTTTGTTTTCAGCAGAACTAACATCCTTATCAGGCGTTGTGTGTACTGTCGAGATAAATTTACTATCTTCTTTTTACTGCTTTTAGGAGGACAATATGATAGTAAAGTTAAAGGTCCACTAAAAGCAAACATTGCAGTTTTTGTCAAATTGGGACTTGTCTTTGAATAACGGCGGTATTTCTTTTTTTATTCTGTCTTAGGATTCCTACAACAGTTATATTTTTGTCTTGCACAATAGCAGTGACTGCTGGTATAGATGTAAACCAGTTGTTACAGGTTAGGTTTCTGTTTGATCCATGTATAGATTGAGTCAAATTCTGCAGATAGTAATCAGAATCAGGTTGATTACAGGGTGTTGATTCTTTGCCCAAATATACTTCACCGTTGATCATGTAAGATGTTTTCGCGTCGCAAAGTAATACTATTTTTAGGCCATATTTGCCGTTATCAGATGCGTCACCTCCAACGTAAATTCATTTTCGTCGTCGACTTCGAGCATTAAGCGCCCAATAATTTCAAGTCAACTTTCGTCAAGTTTTGTCAAGCTAAGACTTCTACTAGTACTCGTCATGTCGTAACATAAACTGTATAAACTAAAACAATTTCTAATTAAAATAAATAAATAATTAAAACCAATAATCACAAACGAAACAATTGTTTCCATTATAACCGATTTGACTACACAACAGTGCTAGAGCTGTACTAATTATTTACAGCACTTACCAGTGCGACAGCTACTTGACAACTAGCACAAAATTACGGACGCAAATAGATAAGGGAATAGAAAAAAAAACGAAATTGCGTTGCCAATAGTTTAAAAAATATTTACAGTCAAAGTTGCCATAGGGTAATACAGCACCCGGGGTAAGGTTTTAGGAATAAATAAATAAGCGTTGGGAAACCAACTTTTCATTTCAGCGAATTGTATAATCTTCCAAAATATTTTCTCTGGCCTAAAGATGGGATTAGTGTACATTAATCCACACAGACAGCCTTAAAAAATAATAGTTTCAGTGTTGAAATTTCAAGATGTTTTATAATCTGCATTTTAAACTCAATGTCGGTAATATCCAAGTAATAAATTATCGTATTCACATTTAACCAACGATTGTTAATTATTGTTCATAAATCAGAGGATATCTGATTTTATTCTGTAAGGGTCTTTATGTTCGATATTTCGTAACATCACCATAAAAGACCCGGACATGAACTTTTCATGAGTTTAAATGGATTATGAGTGTTGTCGCTTTCTCTTGTACTTTAAATGTCCATACTTCCACTTGATTGCGACATTGACCAATGTCGCGAATGTTTTCTTTCTTAAATTCTTTTATCTCCATACAATACGACGTTACGACGCAAGACGCAATCAACGGTAATGTATTTAACCGAAGAATTTAATTGTACATATTATAATAATCATTAGGAGATATTTATTTAATGGTTCGCAACGTTACATCTAATTGTTCTCATTAAAAATAAATCTTTTGCATCTTTTAAATTCATCAATTTGAGAATAGGTATAACAGGGTATATAGATAAGCGTAATCCGACAAAGAAAGTGACAATATCTGCATTGCGCTATCAATAACATGGTAGTCGGGATATGTATATACATGCAAATAAATAATAAATAAATAATAATGAGTTGTAGATAATGATGAAATAAATGTGGACATATCTGGCTCGTTATCATCATCGATTTTTTAATAATTTTAATTCTGGTTGGTTTTGCGAAAAAATCTCTGCACTAAAATTCGAAATCCAAAATCATTAGGTATTCGTTAGGTATTCTGTAATACACGCATATAGAACGCAGAATATGCACGCAATTTTTTGCTTCTACTATCGTTTCGAAAGGGTGCTTTAACACTGAGGAGAAGAAATGGCGAAAAGAAGAAGCTAAGAGTAATTAAAGCTCGTGTCTAAAAGCTACACATTATAGTCGAGAGACTTGAATCTGTGTCTAGAATGGAGCTTGTCAAATCTTTGCTCATTTTAAAGTATCATATTAATCTCGTGATACTCATATTAATTTTAAAGGAAACAATAAGATGAATGTAAGTGAGATATACACAAAGCCAGTAATAACGAACTGAAATTTGAT
Organism: Megathymus violae; assembly: GCA_003671415.1. NCBI lineage: Eukaryota > Metazoa > Arthropoda > Insecta > Lepidoptera > Hesperiidae > Megathymus > Megathymus violae. The sequence goes on from PDGT01000073.1 coordinate 1,283,843, forward strand.
AAGTTTTTAAATAATACAGATGAAATAAAAATTGCTATGATAAAAATTTCTTAAAGGTGTCTTTAAATCTATTGAACTCTCTAACACGATCGATGTTACGAGCGCTAGAACCATAGACAATGTGTCCTTGGATGTAAATCTATTCCACATGAAGTTTCAATATTGAGATATGATCGGTCGTTTATCGGATTGAACACCTTTGTTTAAATACAATTGTCGCCGATCCTGTGCAATCTTGAGCAAAGAAAGAGTGCAAGCTTTTCGACAATGCCTATTTCGACACCTCTTGTATTATTGTGATGTGATGTGGTAACGCAAATTCTACCTCCATTGATACTATAGTAACGTGTACTTGTTAATCAACGTCCAATTCCCGATTAGTCACGTCAAAATTAAGGACGTGACGTGCTATGGGAATGGGATGATCGTCAACGTAAATTAAATTGATATATTATATATGAACATAACTTGAAAAAATATGTGTGTGCAAGATTTGAACTCGAGTCTGCCGATCGGGCGACCGACGTTCAAACCACGAGGCTACCATTGCTTTATGGCATTGTATATTATTTCCGATGTTCAATCTTACGGTTGGTGTTTTTCTGAAGCCCCCATCCGGAGATATTCAGGGAGAAAGAGATTCGGTTTTCCCAGCAAATATAATGTTTCTTAAAACTTTCGATTGTATATTATTGTATTGTATATTTATGTATTGTATTGTACAAAGTGTTTACTATCGTATATTCCAGATGTTTTGTAACTGAGACACCTTGTTCAAGGCGGAAATCTTCGCAGTGACGATGTAACTTGAAAATGTCGAAATGAAACTCTTCCTTGATCACATTTCCGGATCGACACGGAGGGCAAGTGAAATGCTGAAATGGTTGTTGTTGCGTCGAATGTATAATATAATTTAAATACGGAAGAGTTGACTGCCTTGTGGTTTCCCACTTAAGGACCTCGGCTCGAATATTGCACGCATCTTGGGACATTAGAATCGTTTATTTCGGCGAAGAAAAACATTCATATGACCCGTCTTATTGGGACCTAGGGATTATTGATAATATATTAAATTTGTTTAATGATAATATATTAAATATATTTTTATAATGCTAGGGATTTCATCGATTTCCATATAGCTGTCCTCAATTATTAGATTATATCAAATGTTTATTAAACGGATGAATTTGGGTCATAATCTGTATTCTATTTTATAACATAAGTTTTGATATGGCTTGGTAAAACCGAATTAAGAAAATTAAATACCCGATCAATGTGTAATTTACATACGCACTGCCACAATACTAAGTATTATGTTATTCCATCAAAGATTTTTTTAAATTGCTGAGTTAGTTTATGTCAAGATGCTTTCTGGTTTACTGGCTGGAACTTGGCCTGGCGCACTATGATGCGTTCAAATACTTGCAAACTTATAATTTTGTTGTGTCATAATTGTCAAAGTAAGCTTTCTTTTTGACTAGCAAAATGTTGTTATTGGCAAGATTGTGTATATTATTATATAATTGCACAATATACCATAAGCAGTACTGAGAAATAACCTCGAAATCAATTTCCTTATGGAAGTTAACTTTTCTTGTTTTTTTTTGCAGTTCCTGAGCCGATAAATCATTTCCATTGATCGACAAGAGATTGAAAATAAATTAATTTCTGAGTGAAAAGATTCATAGTTTTATTTTGAATTTCTTCAATTTTTGATGATAAAAATGGAAAAATAGAAAAAAAAAAGACTTATCAATTTGATACGTTTGATTCGCAGCAACTTTCGATTTTGTATACTTTCTCTTTACCTTGAGTTGTATTGTGGAGGCAACGACCTGCGTAGTGACTGATGCACGAACCCTTTCGTTAGAGGGCACTTACTTGTCAATACTTGTAAGCTCCTTAACTTAGCTTTTTACGATGCTATGAGGTTTTATTTTATTGAGAAGGATAAATTGAACGAACCATCTTCAAGAATTTCGAGTGTTTCGTAAATAATTTTTCGTTTATTTTCGTTGTAAAATCTTTGCATGATGTCTGGACATGATGATATTAATTGATCACTACGGAGATGACATGACATTTAGTATTAGTTTTGTTTTTTGATAGCTTTTGCTGATGTTTTGTGTATTAAATATTAACGGTGGCAAATTTTTTTTATTGATAAACATTAGTTTTTTTTACATAAGATAAGTTGTGTTGGCAATACTTGCTTGCTTGCTTAAGTTTATAATTTTGATATCAAATATATTAATATCAAGCCTCACATTTATTATTGCACGCCAGAAAACAATTCATGGTAGAGTTCAATCCCATTTCACAATATCTGGAGGTGATTGGATCAATTCATTCACACTATTTGAGTCTACTCTGTTCAGGTAGACTGAAGACCGGAGGAAAATAGCGGTGAGCCGTTGGATTTAGAGGCTTCAAGACTGTGGATCTAAGTAGAATTTAAAAGGCCGATAGACACACAGATGGATATATAGTTATCATTCTACACAATGATTATTTATATTTTCTGAATTTCTATTTTTACCAAACCCATTGCAGCCAGAAATATTCACAATAGTTTTTATACAACACAGTCCGATTCGATTACAAGAGTGTAATTCAAACCGAATTATCCATTAAGTTTGTGTAAATAGAAAGTGTGTAATAAACACTGTCTATCAAAGGGATTATGTAACGATGATTGATGAGCAGTACTAATAACGTGTGCTACGAAGAGGACATTAAGATAGCGGCGGAGATAATAAGTTTAGAACATTCACTTTACGTTTCATGCCTTATATCTTACTGATGTTAGTCTCGTCAGATTTAGTTATGTTTGATAACATTAAACTTCTAATGTTTATTGCGATATTACACGTTTAGACTTATTCGTATTGCTGTCGCATTCTACTTTTAAAATATCAGAAAAAAATATATATAACGTTTTCTCGTTTTTTTTTATTGCTGTCGCTGTGTTCTTTTTTAATTTCTTGTGTGTTATGTAAGTGTACTACGTGTGTCTGAATACTACATATTTATGCATGAAGTAAAGCTGAAATGCGTGAAGGATAATTTGACAAGAATATCATGATAAATTGTCGATAAACAAGGTACGTATCACAGTTTAAGTAATATTTATACAAGAATGTTGCACTGTGCAAGTGACTAACAGTCATAACTTGTTTTTCTTTGAATTTTCTTGTAAAACCGTTATACGAAGATGATAAGAAGATAAAGCAATTTTACATTGCATAACTGCTGATGATTCAATTATAATGGTATAGAGGTTTCCGTATACGATTTCAATAGGCGGGACATACCTTCACGGAAAATTCAACTAATATTTCATTTTTCTTGGATACTACATATATTTAACTCAAAATATGTATAAACGTAGACATGCTGCTCCAAACGTGTTGCTACAATGTAAGGAAGATTAAGACAGTTAATAATATTATTTTACCAGCTAATCTAAAATGATATAAAAAATATATATAAGGAATAATTTACATGCTTTTATTTTGGCTAATGTGAGCGATATTAAATATATTAAGACCACTTTTGCAACCCCCCTTTTATAAGTAAATTATACTTTTAACTATTATACAATTACTCATACTAAGACTGTTGTAAGCCGACATTTCGATCGAGTTGCACGGATAAAGTGAGTTGAGAGTTAAATGAGGTTGATTTATTTGGTTCTTACAAAAAAGTAAATCATTTTCCCCTACTACGACAAGTATAATAATTCTTAAAATACTATAGAAGAACAATCCATGTTTACGTATTAATATATACAGGTGAATTATTTAAGTATGTGAATTGAATGTTTGGGACAATTTTGATTTAATCAATATCAATTTCAAGTAGTCGGTATTAACGAGTGGTAAAGCGTCCTTGTGTGCTTTAAATTCCGAAGTCTCAAATATTCTGACAATCGTTTTAATCTGTTCGGTGATTTTAGAAGTAGGTACACGTGACCAGACATACCGATAGACTGAGAATATTCGTAAATTCGAAAAAACAATGTTTAAACTTCTGTCTTTTACATAAAAATCTCTGTACTCTTACTCTGTATCGATAATAGAGTCTACCTATGTATATTAAAATTTTTCAAATATATGTCATTCGACACCCAGTTTGTACCTTACCTTCTAAACGAGGAGTCCCGAGTTCGATTCTCGGCCGAGACAGACATTTATGTGCCATATATATGTTTGTTCTCCTTGGGTGTTTGTGATATTATATTTGTGTGACTATGTCAGCCGCAACTCGAAGAATACTAGTGCAGGGGGTGAGGTGTCCATGTTTGTTTGTTTATGTTGGTTATATTATTTGTATACTACAGTATTGTATCGGTAGATACAGGATGTAACTTAAAATATTATAATATATAGCCTGTGACTTAAAAGTTATATAATAAACATTTATCTTTTTTGATTTATTATCCTCTCGTTTTCCTTAATTCGTTTCTCACTGTCAAATGACCATCGGGTAAATCTTGTAATAACAGAGTTCGATTACTTATATCAAGTATATCTTTATATGGATTTCCTGATGTGAGTGGATAGTGAAGATATGTCCTGGAAAGATGCAAGACCGGTTTCACCAATATGAACGGTCATATATACATCAGTAGAAACAAAATTGCCGTTGCCTCACGATCTGCAATTTCATACGTTTCCTATTACTAGGTTCGTAATTTGTATGTTGGTACAATAATAATAAAATCGGTTAAGTCCGAACCGGATTTGCAAGCGACAGGGTTCTATACTGAAATTAGCATTTATATGGACATTAAATGAAAAGATTTTTGATTGAGTTCTCCTGTGGTCTGTGTACTTTTTTTATTTCAGGAGATAAGGGTAGCGTGAAATGGCAATATGTCTACATTTTCCTTAATATCGTCAGAATACATCTGAAGTATGAAATCCGTCTGTGAGTGTGTGTCTTGGCATTGTGTATTAAAAAACAGCAATCTTATTGAAAAATAGTTTTTGCTAAAGATCTTAACTTATTCAAATTATTTAATATTATATGTATATCAAAATTAATGTAGAATAATATTTTATATGAACGTCATACATTTCTTGCTTTAATATATAATAAATAGAGTTATATATTATTAGTTTTAGAATTACTACTTCACTTGTAAAGCGAGTTAAGGACAACTTTTACCGATCGAATCCAATTCTAAATCTATTTGCTTTAATATATCCTCTCCGATTCTAAAGAGACCATTTCTTCTGAGCGCAGATCTTGCTGAGAACAGAATGGGACATTTATAGATTATGACAACAGTGATGGTCGAGTGTCTCAATGACACTATTCACTACAATAATGACGTAATAAATTGTAATCAAAATACTGTAATATATTACGATAAGCGACCGTAACCTATAGGTAGTTGTGTCACGAAACATGTAATCGCTATTACAAAAAGGTCCCAGAATTTTTGAACAACGCGCAACGGTTGCGTTCCTTACAGCTGATAAATCACTAAGTTTGATATTAGCAATCGTTGCAACAACCAATATTACGCCCGCTTTACAAATAAAAACGATTAAATTTGTTTCTTGATAACGAACAAAGAACGTGACGTATCGTGCAGTTACATACATTGATTATGTTTACAACATTTAAGAATCACCTGGTAATACGGTTACTCTAGTTTTCATTTATGTACGTGACGTTTCTAAAGTGAGGGTGTAATGATTTTATTTCATAATTTGTTTGTTATATTGTATTGTTGTATTGTTATACGTTTTAAATTATTCATTTACTATTGATGTACACGGTACATTTAGAAATTTACAATTTTAATATAAATATTACACAAAAGTATTGTTTATTTCAAAATACATCGCTTTCCAGATCTGTGTGTAGAGAACAATTACAAGGAATAAAATTTGTACACACTTACAAATAATAATATAATAAATACACATAATCATAAATTATAAATAGTTAATAGTATTATGTAAAATTTGAGTAGGGTAACAATATTAAATATCTTGGAAAATCAATTTAAAGAGCACGATTAAAATCTGTTTAATAATTTTTATAATTATTTCCGTTTACATTTTGTTCCTAAAACAAATTAATATAAAGCCAGGCAATTTAGAATCAATTTTGCTAAAATACGTAATTAGTTAAAATACAAATTATAGGAAACTGAACTGATTATATAGATATTGCTCAGATTTAATTTAGGTAATTGTAGCGTTTATATAATACCTTTGTTTAATATAAGTATTAAATTAGTATTAATTTACTTTGCAACAATCCGCAAGCACAATGTATGATGGTATACATCCATGAAACCTCCCTCCCTCCCACATAGGAAAACAGCAAAGTCGGTTTTGCGGTTAACACTCGTAGAGTCTTATTATTGGTATATACTACATTTATCATAACTGCATGTTTTCCTTTGTGGGAGGCAGGGAGGTTTCATGCATGCATAGAAGTATATATCATCATACATTGTGCTTGCGGATTGTTGCAAAGTAAATTAATACTAATTTAATAACAATGAATTTTCGCAAAGTAACGCCTGATACCATCAACTAATATAATTATATTAATAACATTAATGATATAGTTAATATTAAGAAACTACTCGATAGTCGTGAAGTCCATGACAGCGTGAGCGCAAGTGTCACTCACTATTGGTATTAAGGTCTGTCAAAGATAATGAACTCCGACGAGTGCCAATCCGATGAATGGATAAATATAAAACCTAATATTTAGAAATGTAACTTAAACTATCAGAGTACAAAAGAGTGTTTATAGTACATTTTGATAGTACAGATATTAAGCGAACGATTATTACTTATTAATTCTTTGAACAGATAACTAAGAAGTATATTTTAATATCATATATACATATAATTACATTATAATCGAAGAAAATTTGTGCTTGATAATGAATAATACGGAACGTTGATTAAGTTTTTTACATTATAGATTCACTGGCTGATTTGAAAGGCAATCGAATCGGACAATACGAGTGTAAAGCTGAAAGCGTTAGTGTTGACCTGTGAACTGTCTCACGTGCATTGCACAAGAGAAGCGCGTTCCTCGGAAACGATCGGTTCCGTTGAACAATGGTGGTGAAAAACTGTTCACTTCCAAGCATTAGCCACTTAAACTTCCATTGTCAGCCGATTGCGGCTTAGAATAATTAGGCAATATCAGAATTGGAAGAAAACCTTGGTTAAAGAAAATCGACTTAAGCAATGTTTGATGAACTCTGATTATTTTATTGTTCACGGTACACTGAAACGGTTTAAACTGGATTCATTTCTTTCGGTTATAAGGTTATTTAAAATATCTATTGCTTGACCATGTTTATATAAAAAAAAATTAAGGGAACTTGAACGGAGTTTACCTTTTAAATTTTAAGTAAATAAAAAAAATGTATTACAATCAATCATTAATGAAACTTATAAAATCAAGGAAAGTTTCATAGACCTGACGTAATATCAGAAAAGTATGATATAAAAGCTAATAATGATCGCGTTTTGTAAACTGCTTACAAAAAGGGTACGCATCAAAATTGATTGGACATAGTAGTGCTCGTACTGGCCGTCCGTACTTCTTATGCGTTGCGAATGCGTTTCGATTCGATTATTTCGAGTAAACAATAGGGAGACACAAATGCACTGCAACAACAACAAAGTCTTACAAAAAGGCCGACATTATGTCGAACGCAATGCTGTATTTTCCGTAGGATTGAGACACGATGGTAAGAAATGATGTCTTGTCAGATTTATGCAATACCTATTTTATTTATGTTGAAGCGAAGCAAAGATATTATTTAAATTGCAAAATTTTTTTGAATGCCGGGACTCAAAAAGTGGAATGTTACCGATCTAACTTTGCGGACAAGTATTTTTTTTTTGTACTTACTTCTGCATATAAGTTTGTGTGTTTGCTACCTTGCATGTTAGTGTTATGTAAAAACTGCACTAGTTTATTAGTTTTTCACTAAATAGGCACTTTTTGCAAGCTGCCAAGCGCGACGTCTTGTTGGCTTCAGTGGGTCATTGTCACTCATAGGCCCAGATAAATTCGTTTGCCGTAAATATGGCCTTAAAAGTTTTGCATTGGTTTTGCAACTGTTTCAACCTGTAAATCGTCTTGCATAAAGTCATTTCATTGCAAAGATATCCCTTTAATTTTTTGTTACAATGTTTTGCGTTATAATATATTTTTTTAATATATGTATATGTATAATATAGCTTCTAATATTTACATCGGTAAAACAAACAATTCAGACCGTTTTCCTTTGGTTTTTTATCTTTATTTACTTATATAACTATTTTTTTAATTTTAATTAGGAAATAAGTAAATTAAAATACACATACCATCAATATTAGCAGTTCTCGCAGAACCCGTAGGAACAGCTGTTGCTACAGAAATTAAAAGGAACGAGAAGACAATCCTTGCACTGGCACCCATTTTAAGTCTGCAGATTATCCTAATGAGATAATCAGAAAAAATTTATAATTTTAATTCACGGTACAGACGCAACTGTTTCCCGCGTGCAGTCGGTAACATTTGCGTCGCGTTCGACGACCGTACCTCACTGCGACCTATCAGCAACTGAACTGTTGGTGCGGACTTTCTATCAGCTGGTTTATGTGCACGCCGACACGGCGGAGGCAATAATGCACTTCAAGAGTAAGCTCATACAGAAGAACTGTTTCTAACTTCAGGCATATTAATGCCCATTCTATAGTGTTAATGTTTATGGGTGATGAAAAATGTTACGCAAATAATTTGCAACAAAAGTACACTATGAAGTTTTAAAGAAGCTTACTTTAATGATTTTAACTCTGAAGTTTGGTTAAACGTCATTAAATTATTATTCCATTTTTATTGTATGAAAAAATTTAATTATAATGCCATTTTCACTCTCCTGTGCTACTCCACAAATTGGATAAAATTGTAGAATGGTTATAAATTAAAGGATGCTTGGACCATCGATTGGTTATTTCTAAATATATCCACTTTATTATCATTTGTGTGTTATTATTTATGTTTTTAAATGTGAAATGGTGTTAGGTATTATGCTTTACACCTGACTTATTTATGAATATCGACATAAAATTGTCGCGGGACTGAATTATTAACGAAAAAGAAAAAAAAAACTTAAATCATATATCACGAATTATAAACTTTTTGTTTGTGTTTTACACTTCCTTTTGTTTAAATATAAAGTTACACCTAAATGCGTGAATATTTGCATAAGCATCACGCAAAAAAATATCAGATTTTGACAAGATTTTTTTGATTCGAAAACCTATTAATCAATTTAAAAACTTTTGCGTTATGCTGCTAAGTTGTAGTCAAGTATTAATTTATAATAAGTAACCAAAAAAAAGTTTTATCAAAATCAGTTATATAAGCTTTATAATAAAGGCTTAATAACGCTTTATCTCTGAATCAGGGAATTGTACTCTTGCTTAATAGAGAGAGTATAATATTTAATACTTATTAAAATGAGTAGGTTTTTTTAGTAATTACATGCAAACGAAGTCGCCGTCATACTGTAGTTTATTATTTATTATTTCTCCAAGGTATAGTCCACAAAAATATTAAGTGATGTTTAAATTTATTGCAGTTTTACTTTTAGTCTCAGGTATTCCATAATGATAAATCTTTTTTCTATCCCAACTAATAAAATTAAAAATATATATGTTTTCCGTGTTACAGTACGTATTCTCAACATTATTTATCCTTTAATACTAATGCAACCTTTTGTAGTTTATATTTGGGAATACCTAGTTAATTATTAATCGTACGTACTTAGAGCCACAAAATATTACAACATATTATGTACCGCATATCAATTCTTTTATATTTAATGATGCATTTTCAGTGTTTCATAGGGGACGAACGATGGGTCGAAAATGCGTATATTGATTATACTGCTTGAGACATTGCAACGAGAAGACTACAATTAGTTGAAGATAGTGTGAAGAAGAGTACAGAAAAAATACAACAGCAAAATATTCTTACCTCATAGAACTACCATTCTGTAATTTATATCCAATAGTTGTTATAATTTATATATGTACCTATCAGTATAAATAATGTGAGGCCAAATATGTAACATCAGAGATCGTTAAACTTTAAATAAAAAATAGCGCTTAGGTATATTGTTTATACGTAACAGGGTTTTTAGTTGAACGTACTTGTGTCAATGCCATATTTAGGAAAAGAAGAAAAAAAGACAGCAAGGACGACCGACGAAAATAAATCTACATATTAGTCGTCGTAAAATTTATTCGGATTTCCGACCATCAGATTGTTTTAATAAACATTGGAAGGCATGCGTTACGAATTGTACAATTTTATCAGATTTATAGGATAGGATAGGAAGTTTAAAAATAACACTTCAAATTGCACGAGGAGACCATCTGGTGTCAACGCCAGTTCATAGCAATCTATAGTAGTTGTTAACAGATAAGAACCATAGTTAGTGTTGGTCACACTTGTATTGTTACTCAGGCGATCTGAAGCAGAAGGTCTGTTTTATAAATTGAATCAATTAATTGGATTACTGTTCGTATAATGCTGGGTCATTGTATGGGAACCAAAACAAACAACATATTTGTCTCACTAAATTGATAATACCAGTTTTTTACTGGAAAAACAAGACGCATCGACTCATACAATGTAGCATATAATTCAATTACAATTTATATACCATCTATGATAAAACGAATATGTGTATTACATGTTAAATTTTACTTTAAAAACGTAAATTTTGCCTGTTTTGATTAGTCGCCGTTCCCATATAGGTATATTTTACTATAGTTTTATAAGCTCTCGCACCTATCTATAAGAAGGGATTATCGTATGTGATATGTATGTCATTTACCTTCTGTACTAAAAGTTTTCATCATATATTATTCACTGGCATAGTGTATTATACGGAGAATACTGGGTTTAATGTTCCCTATTGTAAATCGATACGCTTTTTAACACGTTTATAATATAAGCTTCAGTTGTAACTCTGTACGGATCGGAATGTCGGAAATGATTTTTCACACATTTCCAGACGTCCGAATATAAATATGTATTATGTCATCTAGCTTTAATTAATTGCTATTCTAATTAGTCGTCACCGATTATATTACGTTATTACGAGTACAGTTATTTTAATGTGGATCACTTTAAGTCGGGTGTGTTTTCTGTTATGGTTCTATGTTTGTGCTTTTACATAAAACCGATTCTTATGGAACATTATTAGATATTATTTAGTTTAGGTAGGTTATTATTTTTTATTGAATATGCAATATGTTATTCCCTACATTCTATTACAGTCTACATTATTCCTCGGGAAGTCTTCTGCCCACTTATGAAAGTCTAGTTAAAATTATACTCCTGGTCGACTGATTTTATAAAATAGAAATTTCTCTGTTTTATAGAAAGTTTTATTAAAATCGATGAAATCGTTCTAAAGATTAATATAGTCAAACAGTAAGACAGATAAGATTTAAAAAAAGTTTATTTTAGGTACCGGTATCATAAAAATAACTCTATGTATTTGTGTTAACGCAATTACATACACTATAATATTTATAGATGTATAAATTATTAAGTATCCAAAGTTGGTTTTATAAACCCTATTCGAAAGTCAAGTTACGTTTAACTTAGTTTAAAAACAATTTACGTCTAAATCTGGACCGTGCCTTTTGGATTATTTTAAGATAATCATACTCGTATATTTTCAAAAAAAGAAAATAATTAGTGAATGATCGAAAAAAGCAATGGCTGTAAACGTTTTGTTGTTTCGGGAATACATACGCTATTCTAAATGGCTGAAGTCAGCTTGCGGTGTATTATTTTACGTATGAATAACTCGAGGCAGATAATTCTGCCGTGAAGCCAAATGTTTCAAAATCAAATTTGCTTTTCCACAAGAAATTCATTAAGTCCAGAGATGTTTGTATACGAGGTGTATGTTTGCTATATATTATATTCAATAGACTTGCACATTTAAAAGCAGGAAAAATAAGTTTTCGAAGCTTGCTTTCTTTGTTTGTAATTTCTTGTAATCAACATTACTATTCGCAATATTTTATTGTAGTTTCGTTTCGTATCATACGCAAAAAGTTCATTCATTGAGCATTAGTTATTTAAGACAAAAAATATCTTATTTATTGACTCTTGGGCGTATTAGAACTAGGTTTTAGAAACCACTATCTCGTAACGACACTATTAGCCTATGAACCGTTGGTTTGTTTTTGGTCTTTCGTACGGAAACGCGGGTTGGAATCCTGCGCACACATTAATTTTTCCAAAATTATGTGCGTATCAGGATATTATTAATTATGTGGTAATTTGCTTATCTCACAGTTGTCCATAGAAGTATTCTCAATGGTGCGTGTATCGAAGACATCCACACTTGGTGAGTCAGTGTAGTGCACCGCCTCGAGAACATCAGTAGGGCTGCTGTGGGCTGTGATGATTGTGATGACGAGGAACTAAGGGTGGGTCGATAACATAAAATTATCATTGTTTAATTATCCGTGTCTTCCCGCTTCCACATGCGATTAGGCGTCCCTTGATACGCGTGTGATATAGTTGATTAACAAAATGTAACTTAATCATTCAGCCTTAGTCGATCTCTAAAAATTGATACGACCCACTGCTCTATGTTCAAGTATTCTAATAATAAGTCGTTATTTAGCATTGTTTCAAGTGGGAATGGTCCTGATAACATTGTAACCTTGGTAAGCTTACCTACGTTCGCAGATTTATCCGAAACCGCAGGCTGACTTACAAATCTTATAGTAGATACTCTGAATTAATGAGTTAAAAGTGTATGAATATAGTTTATTAAATATCTGACCTGTGAAAATAGATATAATCAACTGCTTCAAATATATATGTATATATATAAATAAATATATATATATATATATATATATAATCCGTAATTGGATTCCATAAGGATATAAATTTGATATATCACAAAAACTTTAACTTGAAAACAAGCATTTATTTGTGATAAATGCTAACCCTATCGAGAGTCGAACCTAGCACACGTCGCTCAACAGGCAGCATCGTCGAAAGGCCGAAGTAATTGAAAATTCGAAATCGTTTAATGAAGTTGTGCAATTCGTTTCTCTACTTAATAGCATTTTTGTCAAGACTTACTGTATTTAACATCTGTCAATAATATTTTTAGGCCTTAGTAAATAGAGCGTGAACGAAAATTAAATTAAAAAACGTTATTAACCTGTATTTCATGGATAACTGGTCAATGAATAATAAATTTATGAAGAAACAAACTGATAACGACACCTTTAAAATCGTTGTTTGTTATTGCAGTACAGCATTTCGTATCAATTATCGGTTATTAAACAATGAGTACCACAGTAATTAGTGGTTAAGGTTGCAGATTCAAATAACCATAGTTGCCGAAATACATACATACATATAACTGCATACATGTTCTGTGAAACTGCAATAATACTTATCGGTCGAGTGATCGGCAATTAAAAAGGCGTTTATTATATTATTATATTGGTTATTTTAGACCTACGATACAATATTATACGATTATAAAGTAATTATTATTAATTTATTTACACAGTTTCTTAAACAGTTCTTTGTTTTGCAGTTTGCAGTTAGCAGTTCTTTGCTTTAGTAAGCACATTATAACGTTTGTATTTTATTATTTAAATAATACTTTTAGTGTCTGATTGATGTAAAACCAACTGTTTATTTTTTCAATTGTTCTTGTAATGATATAAATTTACAATAGGCATTATTGACGAAAACTCCTCAAGTATTGTTAAAAACAAGACTAAACACCAAATTTCAATAAGCAAAGGAAACACATTAAAATATAAATAAATTAATTCGTTTTAAATTTTCTGAAAAAATAAAACTGTTCGAAAAGTTTTTCAACAACCACCCAGTATGTTATCTGGAACAAAAAAGGTTATATACCTACTTATCTTTTGTAATAAAAGATATAATTGAAGGGTGTTTGTTATTTACATGCTTACTCATGCAAGATCAAGGATGTTATGACAATGATACGTTGCGGAAGAAAAATGGCGGTAAACCTGCTTCTTAGTGGGCTTATTATATATTGTAAAAACCTTGCACCTTCGGTATCGAAGCAGTCACTGTGTAAAATAAACCTCGGACTTCATATGTCCGTAGTCATTAGTCATTATGACAAAATAATTGTCGACGGAAGTCCTTTGACGAAACATTGTCATAATACCTCAAGTATCAAGGCTGCTAATAATCCAGTTTTATTATTGTTTAATTTTTTTTTTAATTATGAATCCGTTGTCCATAATATTGTTTAAATTTCTCACTACATAAGCTAAAAGCCTAGTAAAAGACTACTGATCGTCCTGTGGTTTTACTTAGCAAATTTTTTATGTCGTCGAATTCTACCAAATAAAAAAATTAAAGAAAATTCTTTGACG
>PDGT01000073.1:1298694-1366893 GCA_003671415.1 Megathymus violae
AACTCAATGAAGGTGATGGTTTAAGAATCATTTTAAAAATTAATTGGAATTAACCACCACACACTTTATTTGCTGGTACTCACATGCCGTACAATCTTCAAATGTGTGTATTCAGTTCATATTTGAATTATGAAAACAAGACCACGTGTCTGATCACTGCGCTAAGCTAGTTCCAAATTCACCTTCGCCGAAATACTATTATCTAACATCATTTCTGTTGTTAAGTGCGTACTGTTGAACTTAATACGCCTGAGTACTTAAATTAGCGTTGTAAATTTCTAAATGAGTGAAATAAGCATCTTTACGTACGACTAGAATTTTAAAATTAACAATTGCTACTCACATCGGTTCATAAATATAAATATGGATGATGATGGATGCATGGAATAATCTTTTTTCTTAATATATTCTGTTCACACAAATGCACTAAGGTTAATAATTTTGTTAAACATTTACTCATTTGTAATGTACAGTAACATATATGCATACCGCCTTAAGTGATTCAGCTCCTTAATTACGTATGTTTTTATAATTTCTAATTAATTTGTGCTCGCTTTCTTGTTCAAGCGCGCCCTTAGCGACTAGACTTGTTTTATTTTATGTGGAGTGTGTACATTCAATTATCATTCAGTACATTCATTTGAGTAGTTAAATATTATAAGTGTTAATAATTGTAACTACAGCAATAAATAAGTATTTTTAGAATCAGTATTTTCAGTGGTCGAACTCACCGCACCGTTTGATGGCCCAGCCTATTGATGACATGATACCACGTATCACTGAGCTAGTGGGAAATTGAGGCGAGTTGGTTTCATTTACAATCTTAAGAACCTACCAGTTAGGCGGCTCCAAGAAGGGAGCCATACAAAATCCCTCTCTCTTTTTTCTTACTACTTCTATCTTTGTCTTTTATCAATAGTTTGTCTGAAAGAGTTAGTTTTGAGTATTAACACCATCTTTCTTATATCGGGGCTGTATCTACGTGATTATTTAATATAAGGTACTGATTTTTCGATGTACAGTTGTATTGTATGGTATTGTTTTAGGTAATTATAATGGGAAGGTATAAGACATCTACATGTAATAAAAATATAAAGTGAATAAATGATTTCCTTATACAAAAATATATAATCAGATAAAATAAAAATAAAGCATTTTGATAGATCAAAATGGTCTAGAGATCACGCTAATATCTATAACCTATTATAGGTGATGGCGGTCGGTTATATAGTTAAGATTGTGATGTAAATGTTAGTGTAATGATTATCGAAAGGTGATAAGATATGTTAGTGGCGATGATGGTAAATAACTATTTTTGATTTTATCATTTTTTTAAAACTATAATTAGTTAAATAATTTATATAATGTCAATCAAAATGCGATACTAGCACAAATCTGTAAAAGCGCTATCTAGCGTCATTTGATATAACTACACGAGTAGGTTAGTATGTGAAAGTTACATTGAATTGTCCCTAGATGGTGATATAAAATTACGCCATCTAGCGGTCAGTAGCAGGTTGTATAGTGACATTAATTAAATTGAGTGTGAGGTGGCGCTTTGTGCGAAATTAAAATAACGTTTTGTTTTGTACGAACAAAATCAATGAAGTCAAGTCAATATTGAGGTATATGTTGAAAGCGTCACTAACTATATTATTTATTTATTTTACGAGGAGGTTATGAATAAAAGTGTGTTTTAGTAAAATATCTCCAGCAAACTGCCTTACGGAGTTGTTCCAAGGGAAAATTAACAATATTTTGTATGTTTTTTAAATTTTGTTTTAATTTAATTTGGAATATTTTGCTCAATGTGCAGTATCAAACCTATAATTTTAGATTTTAATCAGTATAAATAAAACTCAATTGCCATATCTATGAAAGATCATCACTTGAAAAAGGCTCGAACGATTTGCTGATATTTACGTTGTGTTCGTATTTGCTATATGACAATACTAGAGCTAGATTTATATGACAAAATTTTCGAAATTTCTACCGGAATAGTCGAAAAATTGGATGTTATGTTCAGTTTCACAGTTCTATTTAATAAACTTTTGGTTGAATTCTCTTCTCATCAAGGTGACAGACATAGCACAGCATAAATCATTGGATAGAGATGACATAAAATAAAGTAATATGTTTTTGCTGAATGCGCATCTTATTTTCTTCATTAATAAATTACACTCGTCAGAAGCTGGATACAGTGACTAATATTATACATTTTCTTAATCTATTTTGTACTCCAATTCTCAATGATACGGTAAAAAGCATATTGTCTTATGATGTCGTATCTAATGGAACAAGATAGGAAGTATTCGAGGTAGTAGACCATGCCCCAGGCCTAGATTACCATATAAAGATTATATAGAGATGTTTTAATCTGATAACAATCCACCCAGAAAAAAACTTTGAGCACAATTGAAATTAATATGTTTTTATCTTATTCCTACAAAGAATGGATAATGATTGGTACTGATGATGACTGGCTGCTGACACAAATTGTCGGTGCACTTTAAAAGGTACCTACTCTTGGTTGCTATTATGCTGTATGCTTGTATGCTGCTTGGTATGCTGTTGTTGTGACGAAGCATGTATTGTTCTTAAATAAAAAAAATATTTACATATTTAATCAATTTATTCATTTCAATGCTTATAGTCTATTCATTGTTTCTGTTGCAGTAACAAATTAGTGGTAAAAAAATATGTACATTCTTATAGTAAAATTCACATGGTATAGGCATATTTATTATTTTTTAAACTAACGGCAAAGATTACGTAGGTAGGTGCAGACTTATATCTAAACATTATAAATACGTACAAATTATAAAGGCTAAAAAGTCTTTCATTTCTAAAACGGCATAAGTGCCTTTTAGTAATACTAGTTGAGATTAAATAATAGTTTGTTAATACTCTTTAGAGAAAGATTATATAAAAGATTCATGGAAAGTAAATTAAATAATAATAAAAATTAAAATAAATACTAAATGATAATACTTTTTACACATTTCTGTACAAAAGATAAAGCGACGAACGAAGAATAATGTCAAGTAAAGACTGCAGAGGAACTTATGACAACAGCTTAAGCACTAGATCTTTCAATAAATTAACATTTAACAACTACAGAATACTAAATATCACAGTGAAAGTACCCATTACTTAATCGACAAACAATGTCTCGTCAAGCTATTCAAAATGTTTAACATCTCGCGAGTTAAAGAGAGCATACTTAACAATCCTAAAATAAATAAGTACAAAAGCGACAATACTTTAGTAATGGAATAAATACTTAGTTCGAGAAATGATTTAATAGCCAATGGGTGTTCAATACTCAGCTCGTTAAAGATACGTTTGCTTTGTTGTTTTTCAAACGTCTATTGCCTCTCTTGATGTCGAGTTTCGTATCAAACTCCCTGCACAGTCTCGTCTTCTTATTTCTCGGACATCTGAATTCTGAATACCAATTGTTCAGTAAGTTTCCATATCCCCGGAACGCTATATAGTCGTTCTTGAGGCACTGGGTTGCGTCAACTTTCATATCGAGTGTGTCTAGCTTCAATCGATTTTTATCGAACGTTGGCATCGGCGTATTAACGGAGTACATGTTCTCGGATATTTCAGCGATGGTGCTGTACAATCGATTCAGGGTGTTCTCGATGAGCTTCTGTCGGACCACCTTGTAGTTGCTGAACGGATCGTCGGGGAACTCCACTTGGACGACACTCAGTCGTTTAAAGATCTCTTCGTATTCTTTCAGCGACTTGTACAATTTCGGCATTAGATACGTAAACTGCAACAAAAGAAAATGTGTTTTAATCTTTTTATTTATCACTTACACGATGGAGTTGAGTTACATACAAAACACACATAAATGAGTTACATACAAAAAGAAAATATTATGGACCTATGACGATCCATTTAACTGCCTTTGGTTAATGCATAGAGAATGAAGATGTGTGAATTAATATCGCCTTTATTATCATGAATACTTTACGACACTGTTAATTTGTGTCGAGGCTGTGTAATCCATAAGCATTTGTGATCGGAATAGCTATTCAAGTGGCATTATTCTGAGACTATTCGCATATTGCGTTGAGCGTGTATATGACGATGGAGCTTTGAAATTGAGTATATGTTGTGCTGTGTAGACACTTAAGAAATGTTGTTAAATTACCATTAACTATAAAACTTAACATTATTCAATGTATAAAATTACTATAAAATTATAATTCAAAAGTGTGATTTTCGTATTGTTATGTTGTTCAGCTAAAAATCATAATCAATTACGTATGGCTTGAGAGCTTGACACATATAAACTAACAGGAGATCGATTCTATGTCGACTTAAGTTTAAGGTCTCTAGGCGGTTATAAAGGTTACACATGCTTGAATGAGATAGACATCTACAATATACATCATTATCTGAGACCTAGGGTAAACTATTTATTGCTGTTATTTATAAAACTACCGTTAAAATTGATACTAGAATATTATCCATTGTTTATTATTTATCTATTATGACAAAGATTTATGATTTATTAAAATGCGTACTGATGCAATATTTATAACGGAACAAAAGGTCAACAATGAAATGATTATATAGTGCAAGTTTTTTGTAACTTTATAATATAAATAGAGTATAATACAACAGTATACTGTGTACGTAATGTATGTATGAAACGCGTAATTGCATTCCTGTCAATGTAGTGACAACACAGGAAAATCTCGTAAAACCGCAAGATTTCTAACAATAAATTTGTGATGAAATGTTATATTTTATTCCAATCTTATTGAAATTTCCTTATTAAACATTTGTATCATGCGGGCCTAGGACAATGCGAGTTTCAGTAGACCAAAGCTACTACAGTGATGGATACATAGCAAAACATAAATATAAATACCCGACGATCCGGTTTGCCTCGACGGCGATGGTTGTAACAGATCGGTTATTATCTTTTAAAAATAAATATCTTAAGTGTGCCTACCTATGGAACAAATCATAACATTGCGATAATGGTCCTTCTATGTGCTGTTTGTTTTACTTGCTGATAGATTTTCACATCATTCAAATTTAAGAATGCCTTTAAAATCATAACAATGTTTACACCGGAAGATTAAAAGATATTAAAGCTTTGTGTTGAGTGTGTTAAGCAGAACGAACGTCTCAAAACGAAATTTACTTTATAATTTTATATTTGTCCCCTTAAATTAAATTTCGTATATTTACGTTGTACGACCGTGCGTTACTCAGTAAACTGTGTTTATATATATCAAAGTTAAATTTCTTCAGTCCAATTCATCGGGTCGATCGGGTCGGGTCGGGAGAAGATCGGGTGTAATCAACAAACAAACTCTAAAAATAATTGCACAAGCTTCTTATCGCCGCCCAATTGCATTGAATACGACTTCATCCACCTACGACGACGTCGAAATCCTGTCACACGTTTCAGTTATGTCATCAATGAGCATTGAGTAATACTATGCATTACTACGGTGACTAATGCTTCAGGAAAACGAAGCGGGAGTAATGAATGAACTCATCTCATTCACACGAGAACGCATTACATATTCCGGGAACGCCGGATTACTCTTAGCGTCACTAATAATTAATAGACAATTTATGTGCCAAATCATATTAATAAATAACGGGGACATAATGAAATTTTCTGTAACGGTCATGCGTGATTGTGATTCACAGTCATTGTCTAACGACTAAGTAACCAATGGGCGCAACGGAAAAATTAGGATCGGTTGTTTCCGCAAATCCCAAGCGCCATTTCCCGCTAATTTACGTCAAAGGTGTATGTATCAATTACTGACTATACATTGTTTATTATTATAATTTATTTATTATTATTATTATTATTATTATTATTATTATTATTATAATTATATGCAGTGCATCGATAATGATAATCTATGTAATAGCTTACGAATGATGGAGCAATTTTGTTTCCGCCCGAGCATTTTATACATAGCAATTTTTTAAAACCATGCTCCTAGATTGTTTTATTATTGATTATTTTGGAGATAGGTGTTGGTAAATTAAATACAAAATACGTATACAGTTTATGCTTAACATATAAAATGCTTAATATATTCAAATATTGTTTCTCTTTTAATTTTTGTATTTTCGACCCAAACTTTTTGCTTTTCTATGTGGAATACGTATGTATACCATGGGATGTTTTTGTTCCTTCGAGCTACATACTTGAAGTACTCCAAATCATGTCGGTATGGGAACAATGTTCTATAAATCAACGAATGTTTTCTAAATAGAAGAGAGCAGTAGTTATAGTGTATTTATATCGTATAAGAAATATGGTTTTCATTCCGAAATTTTCACTAGCGAATCGTGAGACATATTTTAACTTAGCTATTAAAGTATGTAAATAAATAGCCCGCTTGTAATCGTTCATTCCACTCAGTATATAAAGTTAATATTGCAGTTTAAAGTAGCGAAAATGGGTATATACATATTTCAATATGATATTAAAAGGCGATAAAAGGTCGCTTCTAAAATTAATCGTTCACCTTTTACGATTCATAAACGCATTGGCTCGCGGCTTGCGTGGGGCTGCGTATTGTGAGGAGTGCAGCAGAAGGAATTGTTCAGTACGATAATAAAAGCGTCGGGCTCTGTGAGCAAACATGGCGGAGTACTAACGCTGAAGTCCACAATGAGCCGTACATTCACTTTAAAGAGGTGAGCTTAGTCCAGAACGTGTTGGAGACAAACGCACTGCGCCGGAATCGTAAGTCCACATTCGTCTCACTTGAACAAATAATGTGTTTTTAACATTTCGTGTTGTTTTGTTAAATCGTAAATACTGTACAAACACAAAATGTACGGAGCGACAGCTTAACGCGCTCTGTCACTATGAAAGCGTTCGTGCTAATACTGTGGAATGCCTGCCCTTTGCGCTCTGCGACAGGAACAGATATCTTGACGCATAATATATTCAATACATAAGCTTACGAAACCCCTATAAACCCATTAATGGTATGGACTAACTAATAATTTCTATGTATAGCTCAAAGGCATCACATTTTACTACACTAGAGAAGTTTTTATACATATTTGTATGTTATTAGAACTTTTGTGAACTGATTTGAATTAATGTCCCAATATGAAATTCAATAATAATTTATTTATAATGCACGAATTAAAATAATATAAGCAATTTTTTTTATTTCATTGTAACCAAATGGTTTAATGCTAAACTTTTTATTATAAGGTCACAATATATGTATATATGCAGTTCCAACGTTGTAACTAAAATGATTAATTAAATATTGTAGCGAAGGCGTGGTGGTATCCTAATAACGATTTGTAGTATACTAAACAGTATAATGACTCAGAAAATGTAGGGTACCTGGAACATCTCGCTTATGGCGTTAACATCGTTTATTATTGGTTTTGCAATATTGGTTTGCAATAAAACGTTTGTATTGTATGTTTGTTTGTATTGTAATTGTAATATTGTAAAATAAAACAATAAACGCGTTAAGTATATCCACACAACTCTTTACGGGCCCTCTGTTTTTAACGCCTCATTTGAACGGTATTTAATTTTTAAATTGTTCATAAGTCAACTAAGACCCGAACGAAGCTGAGATCACTTGAATTCTAACGCTTTCCTTTGCCCAACGTCAAATATTTAAATTTCTTAAGTGGCCGTGCATTGCCGAACTGTCGAAACACGAGAAATATTTAATATTCATTGACACGGATAGTAAGCGACTCCGCACTGCTGTGTTAGAAAATAATTTAGTGTATCGCTCATTAACGAAAAGGTCGCTCAAATATGTAAGGACATCGGAAACTTTAGTACGCATACTTATTGTCTTGTGTATTATTAAGTTTTGTGTACTAATTAGTGGGTGTCCAATACGAATACGTAATAGAAAGTCGCGGTCCAGATGTGTGTTCGGTAAATAATAAAAGCTTTGAAAGATCCGTTACAACCGCTTGGGGATTTTAGAATTTGTTGAACGGAGGCGGTAGTACAATTGAAACTATAAATACATTAGATTCTTTGGCATTGTTTGTCTCATTTACATATTCGTGTTAGCATAAGGCCCCGATTGCGCAAAAAGGTTTTTAGATGTTGCTACTGTGAGTAAATATTGTTTTTTGTCTAATTAGATTAGATGTTGTAGAGATTGATTTGTATAACCTGAACTACGTTTACTGGTATCTCATATAAGATGTTTAATGAAATTAGAGTATCTAAATATATTATAATTTGTTCATAAACAAGAATTGTCTATTATTATAGGGATGGCAGTCCATTCAGATTTATAGCACATACAGATATAATTGTCTATAATTATGTAAAAAGTTGTGGTTTTACATTTATCAACTATTTTCGATATCCATCCAGAGACGACTGCCTAAGATAATCTCTTTATAATATGTAATAAGTTATATTATAATACACGCAAAATAATATATAATTATAGAGATATCATTTTATATAATATAAAGAGCGAGAGTTATAATGTTCTTATGTGCATCACGACAGTGGAATAACACATACGCGCTGTAAATAAAAACTTTTCATATCGAGATCTTCGGAAAGAAATAAAAATGTCTTCTCTTCTCTTCTCAGTTTAAGTTTCGACCATTCCCACGATTTGCATCGTTTAGTTATTGACTGAATGACAGGCTACAATTACGTATTGTCAAAGACAGTTATTAGTTAATATGACTTCGTTATGTATCAGTTCCTACAAGACATGTCTATCAGCTGATACTTGTACAGTTCTCGATACAATATAAGCAAATCCTAATCAATAGAAAACGTCAATTCGAGTTCTTTATTGTATATTGGGACGGATGTGCTCATTATTGCTTTCATGCTAAGATTAAAAGGAATCATTAAATCTATAAACTTTGGAAGCATTACTATAATATGAAAGGTTTAATTTAAGATCGCGTGCGCGCCATAAAATCGGGCGGTGGCCATCTATGCAAATTTCTTCGAAACATTTAAACGATTACGTGGTTTGCTCTTCCCCGAGACGAAACAAAAGTTTCAGATTTATATGCCACCAGTAATAGGGGAACCCCTTTCTCGTGCATTTAGTTAACTTTACAATGCGAATGGACAGTCGTTTGGGGTCATTTTTCATTGGGTACGAATTACGAGTGTATTCTCTTTTTACACATAATTATTCCACATAACAACCGATGACCGTGTTGTGCAAATTATGTTTTTTTACGTTTACCGTAAGTGTTTTTCGAGTATCTGTAATTCAATTTTCAATTTACGCTCGCGAGCTACGTACATAAATCGAGTCCTTATTTACCGAAATGTAATTTGTGGTTATTAGTTAATAAACGGTAGTTTTTAAACTACTTCGATCTCAAAATAAAATGCCACGGTGAAAATGAAGGGCTTGCAATTCTAGTTATTGCCCTTAAGTACAATGTGAAGTAAATAAACGTGGTACAAAAGCCTGCTACGTGTAATTTGGCTCGACGGAACCTCATTTAAGTTGCAACGGTGAGCCTCGAGCAGGCTAATGTACGAAGATTCGTTGTCTTAAATAAAACAAAAATAAATTAAAAATTAAAATATTGAACGGAAAACAAAAAGACGGATGGGTTGGACCACCACAACCCATCATGTGAAATGATCGGCTGTAGTAATTACGCTGTCAGAGCTAAAGGTATACTCCAAATATTAAATCCGTATTTGGATTCAAAGGATGAACAACCAACAACGATTTAGGATTCAGAAGTCTAGGATAGATTTAAGACGATGTATACTTAGGAAGGTCTAAGAAAATGGAGCCACTAACATCTCTAACATAATGGAGCAGCGTGGTTGGTGCTTCATACGCTTCAATTCGTTGTATGATGATTTTTAATCGAAAAAAATAACATTAGTAACATGCATAAAACAAACCCTAGGACAATCCAGACTATAGGGTGATTTTTGTTATGATCGCTTGGCGAGTACAAGATCTCAGTATGCTAATTTCGCTGAAATAGATAATGTCAAAGTCCTCACCTTTCTTTCCGTTATCGAAACACCTTTGCGCGACGACTTGTAGTCGTGGAAGTGGATGTCGACGAAATTCACAGTGGGCAGCCAGTCTGGCATCCCGTCCCTGTATTCCCTGGTTTCATTTAAAATCCTTCGTTCTTGGTCGAAGAACCTCTTCGTGTTGCGTAGCTTCTTAATTATTTTTCTAGTCGCATTCTTGTAAAGCTCGATGCTTGGGTTTTTTGGTCGTTTCACAGATGTCATGTCTTTGGTAAGATGCGCTGTGTTCTCTGGCTGTCGTCGTTGATGCCGTCTCCTGTGTTCTATCGAGCGAGCCTCGGCAGGAATAAGACACATGGCGATTATCACTACCACGGATGTAGCTACCAATAGCCTTTTGGGAAAACCTATAACAATCAGAAATATGAAATAATTAGAATTTAATAGGAGAACAAAGAGATTGATGAAAAATTGCTTGTTGATTCTTTCGTGAAGTAAGACGGGATTGTCTCGCAAAAAAGTCACATTTAAATACGAATAGTTTTTCAGTGACCAAAATATAAAAAAAAATAACTGTAATATACAGTAATGATACAGAGGTAGTATATAGGTTTTAGTTTTTTGGATTTAACTTGTAAGAAGTTTATAGAATACAATATACATATGTTTTTTATATATTGTGCCTGTAAGATGTTTATACTCTATCATTCAAGCAGATATTACATTTGAGAGGATTTATGAGAATTTGTCCTGAGGACTGCTGGAGATCAACAAGATAAATTTTGGCAACACTTTCTCGTTTTCAGTTTCACACATTCTAAATAATAAATTAAAATTAAGAAACTTATATTAATATCTATATTTGTTTTATTAAGTTGATGTTACAAGATAAATTAAACAATTGTTCAAATTTAAAAATACAAAATATGGTTATGTATAGATTTATGATTCTACTGAGACTAACAGTAAATATAACATCGAAATACTGTGTTCGCATATTTCTAAAGGTAGGCCTTAAGCTTCACAATGGTGTATTTTAGTGTTCACGTGTCAGCGACGGTGCATTCTTATTATGCAGCGGGAGTTGTCGAGACATAAAAAATAATAAGCTTCTTGATTCGTCTAACGCACTCCATGACATACATAGTGCACAGAATCTGAACTGTTCCTGTGTCAAAGATGCTTGCATAGGCATATGATATTTTGAATCAATTGGTTCTCACCGTTTTCGGAGTCCATATAAAAAGATTCCACATGGTGACGGAATAGTATCGTTTCTTTATCCGTTGGGGTTTCGTTCTTCTCCGCTTTAATAAGAGGAGATTAAAAAATCGGATTTACAATCCGGAGTATGTACGGACTACGCGTCAGAATAACAAAATAATTTAGTGCATTAAGTTTGTATGAACATTTAGTGATGTCTTGTTTACTTAAGCTGTACTTAAGCAGATCGATGAAATATGGTTTAAGCCCCTATCATCAGGCAACAAACACACTAGTGAATTTGTAATGATTAACAATGACAGTCGTGTAAATATTTTCTAATTTCTGAATATTTCTTTCTGTCGTATGTGACTATATGATTTTCCTATAGAAATACTTATTACGACTTTGATTATTTATTATTTGTTTTAAAATAGTAAATGCTACAGTAACGTAAGTCATAGTTTTTTAAAATTCATGTGACAAAATGGAATCGGCACTTCATGACTTTTGAATGTAATGAAATGTACATTTTATAACTTTTTATAAGATGAGGACTTTAGTAAAGACATTCGATGTGACTCTGGTATCATATCCCAATATAAGAGACATTTCGTAAGCATCACGCAATACAAATAGTCCTCCAGCTTCTTTCGATGTTTTGCACTGAGCCATAAAACATATTTTATGAGCGGAGAGACTGCCAGTTTTCAAACTTTTATAAGAAGAAAATCTCCACTTGAGTAAAATGCGTAGCTTTGTTCGCTTCAAGTGCTAAAATGTAGAAAGTTACCCTATCGCTTATTCTAACATAAATATCCTAGCTAACATTGTGCGGTATAAGCAAATACTATATGCAGTTTCTTGCTTCTTACGTTTTTCAGATCCACGATGTTAATTTGAGTGAAAATGCAATATTAGCTACAGAAAATTATTTATAATAAAAATTTTGAACATAAAGAGACTTTGTTGTACAGGAACTATTAAGCAGTATTACTTAACTTACGTCAGACGTGGATAAGCGACGCTTATGGTCAGTGAATCATTAGGTCAATCCGTGTCGTTGACAATATAATGTATGCTAACTAAACACGACGTGTCATGTACATAGTTAAAAATAGGTAACAAACGATATATTGATAGACTGTCGGTTTATGAGATTTTATGTACGGTATTTTTTATCCTGTGCCTATTGTTCTTAATCACTGACTGCTATTTCTGTATCGAATGCATTGTCAAGTTCAAACAATGCTTACGTGTATTACCACGAAAACTATACAGGTACACTATGTAATTCGCTATAGGGATTTCCCGGCTGCCAAGTTACAAATTACGACAATATTAACTACCGGAATCACGCATTTAAGGAAAACAATGTTCCTTTTAAATATAGTTTAAACAATTAATAAAATTTTATAACCGGTGTATCGTTAACGGTGTAAGCGAATTGAATAATTATGATCAACAAAAGAGCCACGAGAAGTATCGAATGTTTCAAATTCGGTTACCTAAACTAATCGGTATCCGATGTCATCGCGGCCAGATTTCAGCGAAAAATCCTTTTGATCAGTAGCCGACGAGCGAATGTTTTTCATTCTCACACGATCCGCTTGCCAGGCTATATCGATTTCTTCCCGATCGGTATTGTCATCTTCCAAAAATGATCATCAATCGACTTCGTTATTGCACCGGCTTTGAAGTTAACAATACTTTGTTTTATTTACACGTATATGGACTTACGGTGATGTAACTGAACTAAGTTACAATTGTTTAGCTAACCAAACAATTTTCGAATGAAACTTTAGCCGTAGGAATAGTCTATTGTAATACATTATTTAAAATAAGCGATGAACTTTGTAAGCTTCAAAATTAGAACATGGTAAAATGTTTGACCCTGTAATTTCGAAAATACCTAAATGTATTATTATGGTACGCAACCTATAGTTTTGGCTTCAAGATTATAAGATATAAACTTATTCATTCAAAGCTTTTTGTCATGCTTTCTTTAAATAAAAATAATATATATTTTAAATATTTTCAATGCAATGTGTTTAAAAGCTTTCTTACCATCGATCATTCCCGAGTACAGAAATTATAAATTGTGTATAACATTAATTCCTCACAGTAAATAAGATTGTAATGTTCAATAGCTCTTACATTAAACCTTCATTAAATTACGAAGCTTTTATTGATCTTATAGTAATATAGGTTCACGTACTTTGAAAACTTATTGATATACATATTATTTTTCATTTAAAATAATATTTATATCTACCCACTCGAGCACACTCTCGCAGCTACTGTTTACATAACGTGTACACAAGACTGATAAATGATAAATGACAAGTATAAATAAAACTTATTTGTTTATAAATAAGATAAATCATTAAAGTAATAAAAAACACAAACACACACCAATTAAAAAGACATCCATGAACAAGGCATTGATGTAGCTCCTGTGGGCAAGTCCATATTCATTCAACAAAACAATTCCGATTTTCGGTTTAACGAGACCTTTCAACTTTTAACTGAAAAAGCACTGTCAGAAAACACTCGCGAAAGATATCCGTGTCACACAGTGGATAATAATTGGCGTGTTTAATAGTAGATAATAATCACAATACGATATTCGCTCGCGGTATACGAGTGTTTGGTCTCGTGCGAGTGTCACCGGGTCGAGCGCGGGACCGGCGCGCGAGCAGTCGTCGGCCGTTGAATGAGCACCGAAATGCGGCACCGTACATAAAATAGCCAGTCAAACTATGCGAAAACCCTTACGCCCGGCGGAAAGCGAAAACCGACCCTCTCCGAGTCATCCTCCGCGATTCGTTGCCGTATTTTTTATGATGACAAAGCAAGAGGCAAATTACGAATTAGGTAATATTGTAGTTATACGATAAAAAAAAATTATTTGTTCTGTTCTTGGCTAGGCTTTTCATATATACGATATTATAATGCATCACTTTGGATTGTTCGAGATGTTTTAATGAGATTTTATAATTGTGAGTGCAGCAAAAATATCACTCACTTTGGTGAAAGAAAATGTCGCAAGAAACCCTGTATATCTGAGATAATCCATAAAATCCATAATGTTCTCAAAGCTATGTAAAGTCACTCCTTATATCGCGAGAGGAGATTTGTGGCGTACAGTTAGATTTTTTTTTAGGTCAAAGTAAAAAAAGAGGTTGAATTTGCGTCGGTATGATTAAAACATTCGATCAGAAAGCCGTCTCCGCGTCATTCGCTTTCCACATCTTGTGTAAGTGAACAATTATTCGGTTAGACCTCGGTGGTGATTCATCGATGAGTCTATACTGAAGTGAGTTTTTATCGGCAGCGCGTGTGTGGCTCACTTCGACTTATCACTGAACGCGATCGCCTCGTGATACGGCGTTAATTCTAAGACGATTGGATTGCAGTTGCGTAATTTGGACATAAGATTTGCGGATATCATATATCATGTCTATACATAACATTATTTGTGGTAAAGATACCTGACTTTATCGTCTCTTATTTACCAATGTATTTTAATTTAAAACACAGCTTAAGAATAAAAGGTTTTAGCTCAATATTATTTTTACCTTTACTCGTATTTTTAATTGTCCGTTGAAGATTATGCTTAAGCAACGCTGAGACCATTGTCGTTGTCTTTTTAAAGTCGCGTCTTTCTCCGTGAACGGACAACAAACAAGACGCGAAAAAGAACCGAAGGACTAAACACGAAAGCAAACGAAGCTAAGAAAAAAAGAACTTATACAGTATGGGAAGACGAATAAAAAAGTCCTACATTATCCTACGAAACTTAGCAGAATATACTTTTGATGATTCTCCCCAAATATAATATACGATAAAAAAGATTTTAGGCAGCCCAATTCACATTATGTTTTGCAAGAGCTCCCATGTTCGATTCCTGACTTTTGATTTTTGAAATTTAAATCGTTTTCAAGATAAGTAATCTTTATACAGGTTGGCATTTTTACAGGTATACCCGTCAGAGACAACGCTAGCATGTGACCCGTGGTACAAATAACTGAACGAGCATCACGAGTATTTACATTGACGTGTTTTTTCGTGGTTAACAAGGCGACGCTATTGTACGGGACCGCTTCGCTTATGGATAGTGTCAATAGATGATTATTATGTTCGTGATTAATAACACCTCTCGCCTGATGTTTTATGTGTGGGTCTGCGTACACCGGATAAATTAATACTATGTCAAGATAAGAAAACATTTGTAGTACTCGTATGACTTTGGAACCAATTAAAATATAATGCAACGAGTTGTATTTATGTCTAGTACATTGCCAGTTTGGAAGACGTTCTGTCGTTTTGCTGACACTGGAATCAGTTATATAAATAACAATAATTTCTAAGTATAAATATACATTTTCTTAGTAAATAATCAAAGTTGCTAACGGACAATACACACATACGATATTATGTGAATATAAGACTAATCGGTTTAATTGTTTGGAAGTTACATTATTACTATCAGACCTATTACAGATTATGATTATGACATGTATAAAGATAAACACGGATATAATTAAATCGTACCAAATAAAAAGATTTTACACATTGTATATACAAATCGACTAATAATGAGCGAATACGCTCTTTTTGTAGCATGTAAGTGGAGGAGAATCCCAACGTGACCGTTCTTGTGACAAGATGACACAGCTTTCGTCAATTAGTAGTTTTTATGCGAAAATGAGTTTGTAATTAGTTTAAGTAGAGGCTTTTCCGGTCGGCGATTGTCGCTGGTACCCGATTGGAATACGCGGTTTTTAGCGAGGCATTGTGTCGAATAAAGGAATTCAATCTGTAGCGAGAGAACGCACATTACTGGCGGCTAATTAATCTTAAGGACAGAAGCATGTTTTGCCAATTACAAAGGTCTTTACCCTTTGACGTATCGCTTGATTGAAAACGAGTAAATTGAGGAAGTAACTTTTACTTCTTAGCGTTTGAGCTGATCGGCATAGACCTGCTGACGAACGAAACCGGCCTTTTCCGGTTGTCTCATCGGTGAGTCACGGATTTCCCAAATTTTCGTGAACAGAGCGCGCCGTTGAAAATCGTCTGAAAGCCTACAAGAGCGGTGTCGACCACCGGAATGAGTTGCGAATTACTCATGCATCGAAAGTTTCGTAGCGTGTTAGATCCGCGTAACTTTATACGCCTGCTCATTACTGTGCAAAATGTTCGTACGCAAATTATAGCTTGCTTTTTGGAAGTGTACAGTCAGCGTCAAAAGTAGGTGGTTAAAATTATAAGTTAACGACTGCTAACGAATGAAATACAGATTTCGTGTGGTATTTTAAAAATATGTTACAAGAAAAAATACAGGCATTAGTTACAAATAATAAAAATAATTTATTATTTTTTTGGGAGTCGTGCGGTTTATCAAGTTTTTACACAGTTCACTTGTTATTATTGGCAGTTTGATTATCTAGTTATGATGTGGACTGTATTATGTTTTCGCGGAATTATCGATAAGCGATGGTCTATATAATATTGGGCAATCGTATGAGCCGGCTATTACGTTATGATACTCGTAACCTTCATTTAATTGAACGTAATTTTGTGAAATTCATTTGTATGTTATGTAAAAAAATCTCTCGAATCTACGGCTATATTTAAAATATATTATATTATTTTGTGACAATATATAAAATCGTGTAAAATTCGCTTACATAAGTGTAAGTTTATTTTTAAACGCTCCTAAAAAGCTCGTGGTATTCATTGTTACTGTTAAGTTTACTTAATATTATGTAAGTATAATTTAAGAAATCTGCAATTAATTGCTTTACTAAATCTTGCTTGAGATGCGTATACAGGATTGAGATGGATTATGCTCTTCTCAGCCATGTAATGTAATCGGCATCAACCAATATCATTTCAGTTATAGGCCAATTCACTCCTTAGTGATATGTAATTTCTTTTAAATTCTATATTCTTTCCAGCATCTAGTTTATGTAAGTATTCGTTTATAACACCAACTTATATATTCCGATTAATGTCAATGCCTTGCAATATTAGTAAACCCTCTTACATAGTATTTTATATCCAATAAGGTGGCAACAACAGTGTGAAAGGTTACCATCTGTCAAATCAAATACGAACATAGTTTCGGTTAATTTAAGTTTACCGTATGAACATAGGCTTCCGTGGCGGTGCGGCCGTACGCGAATGGCATTGTTTGCGAGCCGCATATAAATCATACGTGAGCTTCGTATTGTGAAGACCACTCATTCCCGCGTATCTCTAACCTCGTTTGACCACACTAAGTCACCGGCAACAGTAACTTAGTCTTCGCTCGATACGACCCCACGGTGAAATAGCATAAACAAAGAAAAACTTTATTTACTGTTATAACTAGTGAATGACAAACGGCCCTGTAAACTTCTTCGTTAGTAAATAGCTGTATGTCGAGCGTAGGAGTTTGATTCCTCCTTGTTAGCAGCTTGCTGTGGGTAAACATCGGTAGTTTATGATATATTAATGGTACGATCTACGCCACCAGGACCATCTAGTTTGGGAAAATGAATGCGTGGATTTATTTATATATTTAGTTATCATAACACAGTCATAAGAAAGACAAAAGTTCAGTTAATTATGAACTAATTTAGCGAAGAATTAAATATTTATAAAGGTAAAAGTTGTAAAAAAATACAATTTATCTGTTTTAAAATTAGATTATCGCGATTACTTAGTAAAAGTAAATGTGTCATAATTTAAATCATATGTGGAGTTATTGTTTGCGGTGTTGTTTATGGTTAGATCATCACTATTACACTTGTGTTACGTATTTGTAAACGTCAGATAAAGAAAGACGGAAAATACATGTCAGACACTTCAACTTAGATATTAATTAAATTGATGCAATAAATGTATGATACGGACAATTACTATATAATAATTTATTATTTAAACTTTAATGTACTTTCGTTGTAAGAACATACCGTGTTTAGAAGGCCTCGATCCTTGTTTTAAAGATCCAATGCACCATATGCAAATATCGATCATCTTCGACATTGTAATTATCACAGAAAAATCTTTGGCATTAATTATGATAACCGCACATAAATTTCACCTTTTTAAAATTCACTGGCACATCACTATTTAAAAGCACTTATTAATCTATGGTTCAAATGTAACGTTGGCGGCAATCGTTCGTTCAGGAGTTGCGTGCGGCTACGTTCAGTGGAACCGCTTTCCGTGTAATGTGTCCTGAACGGATTTGCTCGGCTTTTATGTAGTGTTGCCGGCGCTCCTGTGATAAAGGGTGCAAAAAACTTATGTTTGCAAGAGGGCCCGTCATACGTCACCGATAGCGCGTCGACGGCCCGATAGCACGTAAACGCACAGATGCTCTTACGCAATACCTTGTTCAAATAAATAGATGCATGTGTTTCAGAACCGGATCCTGGATCGTAGGTGTGTGAAAATTGTGCCTAGTTTGTTCCTTGAGATTGATTGGTGAATTCAAAATTGAAATTTTATATGTGAGTATCAACTGAAAATTACTAAATCTTTCAATCTTAAACCTGTCGAGAGATATTATAAAAGTTGCACGCGATAATAAATTTATTATTTAATTTGATTTTTTACAGTACATGTAATCAGTTAAGGGTATTGTTTTTTTATTTTGTTTTTTTTTTTCAGTATGATATGGATACATTTTATTTATTTGCACGTAAATAATAATTATTTGATACTACTTTTTTGGTTGGATATTTATATTTTAAATATTATAAATAATACATTTAATGTGTTTAGCAGTTACAAACGAACAACAAACAAACATTTTAAACGAAATTTTAAAATGAAATAACTCTAGTTAATAATAATTATAGTTAATAATAGAATAACGAAATTATTATCATGAGTAAGTAGCTGCTGCAACATACATATGTAAATATTTTTTGGAAATTAGTATCAAGTACTCCTTAGTCCTTATACACATTTGTTGTCGACTAATCGTAGAAATCCAGTAGTTATTTGACTTCCAATTATTGGTCACAGAAGTACCTACCTGTTTTTAAATTTAAGTACTAAGAGAAAATGCCTTATTGGAAACAATTTAGTTCTTCCTCATCAATGACGTCTTTGGTGGTTTTTGTTTAATATTACTACTACGTAAGTAATGGAACAATAACATAATATTAGGTTGTTGGAAGTAACTTGTTTCATGGTAGAATGAGCAGGTTACCTCCTCGTCTTAAGCCCAGTTTTTTTGAGTTCAACAACTAAAAATAATCTAATTTTATTAGTTGAAAAATAGTACGTATTTTTACGAAAATAAAGTTTAGTTTAATTTACATTAACGTAACAGAACGTATTGATTACGATAGCTGCATTAAAATAAATCTGTGAAATAGCACTTTTCATCTTGTAATGTTCACCGCGCGTGAGTATATTCTCTGCGATTTGTCTTAGGTAGTATTGATTGACTAATTATAGTAACAGACTGATCGTACCACATGCTAAGGTACAGAATATAAAAATAATCTCAAATTTAAATTTAGAATTTGCTGAAAAACCATTTGCAAACCTCATCGGAGGTATTGCACGTTACATCTTCCCGCCTCCACGGGAGCCGCCTCTTCTTCTAATCCCAAAATAGTCCCGTTCTATTGGTTGTCGGATTAATCCCTTCGCCTATTACGTACATGCTGCCAGTGTTTAAAGTTTATTGCCGTACGCATCTTAAAATGAAATGTGCGCGTGTGAGACAAGCGTATGTATAGCTGCCAGTATCGGTAAAGTTTGTCGAACAAAGAATAAACTTTTTACCTCACTTGCCAGCTTAACTATATATTATTTTTACTTTTTTGCTAATTTACATTCACAATTGAACTCATTAGTAGCTGGCACTGCGATCGGGTTACGAGAAATTTGTTTTTTTTTAATATATAAAATTCTTCTGTACACGTGTATGCCGTCGAACTCTCACAAAACAGCTAGACTGATTTAAAGGAATGATTGCTGAACCCGTTACTAGCAGACAAGCCAATGTTCGGGCAGGAACGCGTGCCGGGTACGCTAGTTTTCTATCTCTCTAGTCGTAAAATTATCTCAAAAGTAGTCTAATTTTATTCAGAATAAATTCAAAATTAGTTTGCAAAATACCTATAACACAATTTTGAGTGTACTAAAATATCTTAATATTTCAAGAAAATCCATCGAATATTGAAAAACACAAAAGAATTAAAGCCTTGTATTATGTAAGACACATCAATTTAGTTTTTTGATTTGTATATAAATCGGAGTGATCAATTTTCAGCTGAGAAAATTTTATAGAAATCTTTAAATACCTTTCAAATTTAATTATAGTACCGTAAAATTTAAATGGATCTTTATCGAAATTCTAAAATAATTATATTACAACATGGCACGTAAGTAATTTTTACTCTGGAAGCTTGATAACGGAATGCCAATACTTGTAATACGTATTATAATGACATTGAAGCATTGTCCCGCGTAATAATTACAACGTAATAGCGGTTCGCAATTGATATGAACAAAAGAATTAATCTCAGGGCTCGTATCACACCGTAGGGTAATGGTCGATATAATAGTCCTCTTTTTATGGACATAAAAATACATACATACATACATACATCGTGTACAAAGCGATCACCACCAGCGTCTCGATAAAACCATAAATCAAGTCCACTGTTTAAAGTAGAGAAATATAGTATTGAAACAATTTAATAAAAGCTTTAATATAAGGTACCATAATTAATTTGAATTTATATATCTAAATTAAATAACAACATGAACGTCATCATGACGTTTATAAAATTTGTGTTAATTCTTTATAGAAAAGTTGTAGACTTAATATAATTTTCCTTATATTTAAATTAGCCTTGGCAATATAGGTGTACAAAAGAGTAAATAATTTAATTCTTCCTATTACGAGGGTATTTGATAATCGTTATTTCCATATGTTGTATAAATGAACATTTGGACAGTATCTGTACCTTTTCATAGTTTATGATACGTTAAGGGCTATTTAAAACTATAATGTAATTCATTGTTGCCAAACTTCAATTTCAGGTTATATATTGAATATAAAATTAAAATGCAATAGAACATTTTGTTAAACAATAATACTTTAGAAAATTTTGTGTGATATTTTAAAGATATTTTGTGGTCACATTACACCAAACATTCAATCATACAACAATATGCCTGATAATTCTTATCGGTGTGATGTCGCCGAGCGCTCTTTACTAAGGTACAAAAAGTCCTTTATTCTTAGGGAATTCTAAATTGGCGGAGGAACTAATGAAATGAAAATGCCAGGGAACTTACATCCTGATACGAATTCATAGAACATCGATATACATGGCCCAGTAAAAACCCCCGAGTAACGCCAATTGTTATATGCAAATCCGCCATTCTCTTAAGATGGAGTCATTTCCGATTACTTGAGTTCTGACGTGCGAAGCGTGTCTCAATTTTTAAAACATCTATCGTTTGTCTAACACTATCTATTGCTCATATGTTATGTCATGTAATGTATGTTATAAATATTATACGTACAAATGTAAATAATGTTATATGTATGTAGATGCGTACTTAAATATATAAGGGATATGGGTGAGTTGTTGAATACATATTTAAGATTTATTCGTGTTTCAAAGAAACTATTAGAGGAAAATTTGTATTGAATACAATTAATTTATGTATGTGTGTATGGGTTTATATTGTTTTAAGTAATAAAAAACTAGTATTACCATTTGTTCGGGTGTCTTCTTAGAACATAATTTTTAAAGTTAACTTGAATTTTTGCTTAATATTTGAAACCGATATATTTTTATACATTAACGCAATTAATTTAGGTGATAATAATTAAGACGATTCCATCGTAGTTTCCATCATACATCCATTCATCGTATTCGTATAAAGGGAAAACGAGCAATTTTAACATAAGCAATATTGTTATTCAATATTCCTACTCCATTTAAATATACTCTTAAAAACCCGGTTATAACAAGTAACCTATGAATGAATGCAATGCAAGGCGTCAGAGTACAAAGAAATAAGTAATAATAAAGAAATAAGAAATAAGAAAGTATAATCCTTACAGAAATTAAGTACTTAATATCAGACCACTAATAGATGTAGCGGTAATCATAGGTAAAAACATAAAAAGTGTGCTGTATTGATTTTATGTGCAAATGCAGTGTCAGTTATAGGAAAAATGTGTTAATGTGATGTCGTTCTAGTAACCGTTTTGCTTGTAATAAATAAGTAGATTATGTACGTGGAAACTAACTTGCTCGGGAATAGAATTTTACCAGAGTAACTAGAATATAGCGCTTCTTGCTAACTGCGATTCGTATTTATTGAATATTGTTAGGTTTATATTTATCATACGTCATTATTTACTGTAAGTTTTAACCATCACTTTAACTAAACAAGTTGGTGCTTGTTTATTTTAAAAATTGACCTTTCTGATAAGTAATGATGAAGTTTTAGTGAGAAGGCAAAGCGCACTTACTTATTTTAAAAGTAAATTACATTTTTGTTTTAACAACACCCTACATTATTAACGAAAGATATAGGCAATGCGAGAAAAATTTAATAAATGACGAAGAAAAACACATCCTTCTAATACAGTGAAAGATAGGATATTTTTCATGGATCAGAATGTCCAATAGTTACTTATATCTTGGTTATTTTCTAATCAAACGAACACTGGGCTATTTAAATATCGATCGTTATCATAATCGCGCTGTTATGATTCGCCTTGAAACGAACCGCATAATGGTTCATGGGGATGTTTACTGATATACTTCTGACCTACAAAATTCAAATGTTGCAGAAATATATCCATTCTCATAAATTTTAATTATATGCATATTCATTAATCATGCATCGCGTGTCGGTGCGTAAAAGGATTCGAGAGGGAGGTCAGAATTTCAGTAACAAGCAGTTTTATTTTACGCTGTCCCTTTGCCTTTCTGCTTGTGTGTGGTTATGATATATTAGGATATCTGTGATGACTAAGAAACAATGATATTAGGCGTTAGTCGTTCCGAGAAAAGGTTTGAGAGCAGGTAATTTACGGTAGAGGAAATGCCACAAGGGGCGATGTTGTCAGGTCATGGTTCGCGAAATTTTTGTCTGAGAAATATGAAAGATTTATAACAATGTTCATGAAAAGATTGTACAAGGAGTGATTGTGAGGCAAACGTAATGCGTGTCAATACAACTATATATATCAACACAAAGATTATATATTTATACATATACATACTTTATACATTAATTTTAAAATTATATAATACATATTTAATTTATGCTGTACTAAATTTATACTATATAAAGCCTTTGGTGTAGTTTTTCAGTCCAAACTAACAAACAAACTGGAACTTTTGGATAGTCGTGGTCATATTTTGAAGTGCTCTTATTTAACACAGAATGCAAAAATTCAAGATGGGTACAAATAATAGTGAATATCATGATATTGATTTTGAGGTGCCACAAGGAAGTGTACTGGGCCCCACACTCTTTCTCATGTACATCAATGATTTGTATAACATTGACCTACCATATTATTCGACCAGATATACTATCTTACAGTCTACTTACTTACTACAATAATAATTAATACAGTGACTATACGGCCTGAACGGCCTATGTGGCCTGAACGGATCCCTATCTGGGGAGGAGACAATAGAGATGAGGAAATAGAAATAGATAGGCAGAAATAAATAAAGACTGGAGGATTAATTTTCGAACATAAGCCATCAATAACGGGCTGTTGAGAAGGTACCTAAAATGGAATTTTTAACGTATATCTCGGTTATAAGGGAAATTTCAAATGGAAACTACATTTTTTATCTATAAAATTTATAATTTTCCTCGCGGTTTGATTTCACATCAGGATTAATAACTGGAGATGTTTTTTTATTTATTGACGTCATTAATTCTGATATAATAGATGATACTGAATATCTATCAGTTCCCACCAATTTCCAGGCCTCAGAAGTATTCCGATTATTTAGAATTTTTATTCACTTTGAGAGTTCAAATGGTTTATTCAGGTTGAACAAAGACATCTTTATTAATAGTAATTGATATGTTAATGAGTGATGATAACGCGTTGTGATCCTCTACTGCGTAACCATGATGGTGTTGGTGAAGAACGATAGCAATATTAATGATAGTAATCAGTCTGTCTGTCAGTTTGAGAATGGATTTCCAAGTTACTTAGCTAAAGCAATGCTCAGATCGTGGTTTCTTATATATATATCGGATCAAGAGGTTCATAATGCCGAGAATTCTCTTCAGACATCTCGTGGGCGTCACGTACGGAAGCGAGAAAGAAATAACGAGTCGGATGACAGTTTCTAGTCGTGTTGCTGTCCTGGCGATTTCAGAGAAGTCCCCTTCGCCAGCTCTCACAGAACCATCTAGACTCTGTCGAAGCATGCATCAATGACGGCCCAATGACGTACCGATGAGGCTTGCGACTCGTTGTTAGACAATACAAGTCCCGTAATAATGACCTCTTCGACATATATAACTAGGAAATCTGTTTGATAGTAGTCGACAGGAGCCGATTTCTACTAAATTCTTCGAGGGTTGCAACACGGTCAAAATTAAATTCAGGTTACCAGTTATAAATCACGATTTAAAATCATAGCCCTGGACTATTTTTGTGTTAATTCCATAATCGTTAATGACGATAAACTTCAATTTATTTTAGATTAAAAACAGCTAACAAGCGATTTCCGGTCAATAATTATTTTAGTCAATAAAGGAAGTTGGAGTGGCAAAATGTTCAGTGAGCTGTAGATGTCATAACATTCCATACGCCGTTTATAGAACCGTTTATATTTAGCAGTTATCCTTAAAATTATATTTTCCTTTTGCCGTACAGTATTTACGTGTATATACTGATACGTCATTCATAGAAGTATCTTACTGTACATTCATTGCGAAAGTTTATTCCAATCCTTATTCAACCCATTATAGACTACGCTGACGTCTGCTATTTGGACGCCACTGAGGAAACTTTAAACAAACTTAAGTGAAAAACTTAAGCATCAGATTTATTTTTGGTATTAGGAAGTTCGACCATATTTCTCACCTCCGTAAGGATTTCAAGTGGCTCCCAATACGTTTTCGCAGAAACACCAAGATTTTATGTCTGCTTTTTAACATTCATCGCTGTACCTCTACCCCGTCTTATCTGCGAGAGCGTTTTTCTTTTGCTCGTCTTTCCTTTGCTCCGTGTAAAACCCACCTAAAAACTCTCCTCAAATTTCGTTCGCATAAAAGTTGTGTTTACGCTCACTCCTTTCGGTTCATGCAGTGAAGCTTTGGAATTCGCTCCCGCCTAATATACGGGACTCTAAAACTATTTCTCTTTTCAAAAGAAGAGCAATGAAACATTATCTATCATTATCAGAGCACATATAGTTATAAAAATATGTTTCTCATATTTCCGGTATTTCTTTTTCTCTGTGTGTTATATCACATGTATTATATATTTGTATGTATACAAGTTATAAATTTATGTATATTTTATTATATATATTGTAATATATTTATGAAGTATTTATTATAGTATGCATATTTATTGGTACATGTGTATGTGTGCACGCTTCATCTACCTCTCGACTTGATGTCTCCAGTTGCAGGTCTGCTGGATGAAATAAGCAGTACCTTTGTTCATTTTTTTAAGATTAATGTTACTCTTTGCCATGTATGTGTGGACATAAATAAAAAAATTAATAAAAAAATACAAAACTAAAATTATAAATCGAATAAAGAAACCTGTACAATAAATTGGAGCAAGTTTAACTGAAGATAACGAGCACGTGACAAAATAACAACACACTCTCGTATAGACAAAGGCTCATTTGAATATAGAAGTGCATCACTACTTGAACCGTGAGACAATTTGATGTGATTCAATAGAACTGATTTGAATCGCAAGAAAAGAATCACAGCAAAATTGTTACATTACCGGAAAAACCGGAAAAAGTGATTCTTTAAATTGTTTTTTCTCCATGTGGAAGCTATTTGAATACGGAGCAACGCTCCCACGCCGCTCGCCGTCCTTGACGTCTGTAAAATAATGTATTGTGACAATCATACGGAAAAAAGTTCATAATTTGTCTTCCGATACACAGAAACGGCATCGATACAAAAACTTGC
The DNA here is from genome assembly GCA_003671415.1 of Megathymus violae. Lineage (NCBI taxonomy): Eukaryota > Metazoa > Arthropoda > Insecta > Lepidoptera > Hesperiidae > Megathymus > Megathymus violae. The sequence goes on from PDGT01000073.1 coordinate 1,325,075, forward strand.
TGGGATGTCCATAGCGTGACAATGATCCATGCAAATCGGAAATGAGGCCGGTTTTCATGGATATCTAACTTGAGACAGATACTGGACTGTATAAAAGATATAGTTAGTGTACATTAAATTATATTCATTAATAATTAAAAATGATATGATTTGTTACAATACAGGAAATTACATTGATATGTAAATATAATAATAACTCGTAAATAAATGTGGAAATAATTTTAGGTAATATTTTTACAAAAAAAATCACAGATATATAATTAATATCCTGAACGCAAACGATTAAAACCAATTTTTATTATACAATCCAAGCGACTAAAGTGTTGTCCGCAGCAAGTAACATAAATTAAACAAATTTCAGGAGCTTCTGAGATCCAAATGACTACTTGATCCATAGGTATTCTTCATTATAACCGTTCTTTCACGAGATTTATAAATAAATCGCCATTACTTGATTACTTAGTGCCCTTGTTGAGTCGGGAGCGGGTCGCTGGACGTAATTTCGAATGCTTTACATTCAGGCCATAGCGTACATAAGTGCGTAATATTGCCAATCGAGAGGTAACATGTCTATAGATGGTTAACTATTACAAGTACCTGTGTACGAGTAATTACATGCAAACGAGTTTATTTGTTGGGTTGAAATAAAATCAACAGACTATAAAGTGTCTATTAGGATAACCGACATCTCTACTGGTGATGTAATAGAAACTAAACTATGCCGCTACAACTGCCTGTTTGCTATAAGCATGGATTCGTTGCTGCAGAACAATGACTCGGGAGCGGGAGGATTAAATGTTTACAAAGATTTATTGTATAATAGCAGAATGTAAAGGAACAAGTAATCGTACGTCGTTTTTTATATAATTTTTTATTGTATTTAAGAAAAGCGGAAACTGTCTAGACGTTATATCTCATTTGGGCTGAATTATTACTCATTACTAAATAGTATTATTACAAAAAGAAATGACAATGTGTTACGGGTAGTATGTATAATTATAAAACGGGATCTCAGTGTTATTTCCCGAATGATCGTAAAATTCCGAGAACGTGTATTGTTCCGCAAAATCTGTGCAGTCAGTAGTTCATCGTATTTGAAGTTGAAGAAAAAATATAGACACCGTCTACAATTTTCCTCATTTTGGCAGGGTTGTCACAAGCTTCATAAATATTGTCTTTTTATCGTCGATACCGCCTCGCCTGATAATTTTGTCATAAATTGTTTTGTGCTTTAAAGTACTTTTCTGGCCACCAATATTTTTAGTTAATGTGGATTAGGATATATTATAAGTCTTATTACTATTTAAATTTTTTTATCAAATTACCATCGTGTCACAGGGTCCGAGTTCATTTCCTCGCATATATAATTTTCCAAAGTTATGTGAGTATTTGAAAGTTATTATTCCATTATTATTAATTAGAGGAAGTTAAATATATAGTCCTTACATTTCACACTGTGAGAGAACACCCGAAGGAACGAAGGTCGTCTTGGATTTAAGGATGGATGGAAGTTCTTGATTTCAATAGTTTGAATGAATCTATTTCAAAACATTATCTTAAACCCAATAATTACCCTTAAGATTTATTATTGATGATCAGGATTGAGGATCCCGGCGGTTTTATTGATCAGTATATATTTAAGTCTAACGTTGAAACTTAAAGATATTCTCTGTCGAAATAGAAATGTAACTGATTCATAAATGAGAGATGTTTATAATATTTAAATGAATAATATTTTATCTAACGGAAAAATAATTGCATAACTTTATGAAAGGACAAAACATGATGTTGATTGATGGGAAAATGGAAAAAAAATATATTTAAATTCACGCAAGTATTATTGGTATTAATTTGGCATTCGATGTAAGCAATTGACGTGTATGGATGGAAGAATATCACGAAGATCTATTCGATATGATTACATAAGTCACATACCACAGTGTAATGAGAGTGTTTAAATATTACTTAATTCAGTAAGACAGGCATGATAAAAACCGCTAACTCCTCACGACATCACTAATGGTTGTCGGCCATCGTTTTATACCACTTGTCTGTCCTGTATTTCCTGTTTCCCAGTTATTACGCAAAATTACTCTCGGCTTAAATTCTATTGATGCATTATACCGCTATTGTATTATAAAAAAATAATTCTTGCACAATATTTTTTGCTCAGCTTTACATCTATAAAATTAAATACACTCTCACTTGTAAACTGGTATTGAAAAAATTTTACGTGTTCCTTTATCTTCCGGTATCTTGGTTGTCTTAAGTCTTGGTTATGATAGCAGTCGTTAAGTCTTGTCGATTGTCATGGAAATTAACAAAACTTGGTTTGCCGCAAACATCTCTTCAGCGTTAACAGTTACTTATGTACTTGTTAATATAGTTTCATCCATTTAAATTCTGCAGGATATCTCAACGTTTAGCCACAAAATTAGCATGGCGCCAGGCAAATGGCTTTGTAGAAACTAAAAGATTCGTTCTGAAGAGAAAGGATTAAACAAACAAAAGGTGAAATGTCTGAATCATACTTTATGACGCTTTGCAAACAATCCTTATCAAAGAGTTGAAATTTATTATTCGTAAGCTATTAAACTAATTTAAACTATATAGATTCGTGAGAAAGAAATGAAATGAAGTCATATGGTTCTGTTGCATCTGTTATCGTATAGAATTCATTTTATTTATTTCTTGAACAAGATAAACGTAATAATAGTATAGAATTCTGAACATTCAATTTAAGTTCCACGTAGGTCGGGCCGTTTTACTTACCAGAATATTGAGTAATGGTACATAAAATCATAAATTTTGCGATCTAATGAATGCGATCTATGAAGCAGTCATATTTACTAACAAAGTTAAGCAAGTTTTGGCGCGACAAGAATTTGATAGGTAGCCGTTGTTGGAGAACTTTAAGAGCCCTTTGATGTCTTTAAAAGCAAATTAATTTGTACTTGACTTTTAAAAATACTAATGCTATATTTGATATCAAGATGTCAATAAGATGTATTATCCTCTTAATAAAAGATATATTACATGAATGTTATCTATTATATGAATAAAAAAGATATGATACAAAGTAAAAAGATATGGTATAAAATTAGCGACCAACCTGACATGAATAGACAATTATTTAAAATTTAAACCTTTATGTTTAAGGTAGTCTTCTAATATAGATCGAGAGTATTTGTGCGGTTAAGTTATTAAAGTCTCAAATTTATTATAACTGACATAAAATTATTTAATTGGGCATCGGTTTGCGTCAGTTAAATTGCGGTCATCCTTGGAATGAATAGCAAAACTGGGGCAAAAATTTACCTTTACCGAGCAAAAATTTACCATTCAATTGTCGCCATAATTTCAATGACGTAAGAGCAAGTAATCTTTGAAATTTGCATCATAGCAATTAGTAAGAAAATCCCCGTGTACGTGATCTGGCTGATCTGATGTGGTTTTATGTAGCGTGTTTTGTGGGAGTGTTTGGTTTTTTTTCATTCCATGGAATATAGGAAATGCTCTATACCTTTTAGTTAACGCAGCACAAATCCATCGATAGCAAATTTTAAACGAGAGCACATTCACATTATGGTTAAAAGAACAGTACCCAAAAATTTATATTCTAGACTTCATAAACAAATCTTTTAACTTGTTGTTCCCCCTAAAATTAAATTAATTAAGCGTAATGAACTATAGCCTAAACTCCTCGTCCTGAAAGCCATACAATGAGTCAAATAAAAGTTGTAATGAAGAATAAAGTAATTTCACTTTAAGGCAAAGAAGTGTGACTTTTAACATTCATACATTTAGACAAAATTTAATATCCACCAGACTTAAGAAGTTGTATTCAAATAAAATTTAAATCATGATGTGAAAAACAATTTACATTTATCTTCCTTATGACTTCATTTCTTACAGATATTTGGAGGAATTTCGACACCACTTGATACTTACTATAATTAGTTGAGATACGAATACACATTAGTAAAATTCTTGATATAATCAGGGTCACCACCTACTAGCTAACTCACCTAACAATGTAGTCGGAACTGAAAGCAAATGTTCTATTAATATTATAAACATCCGTTATAATGTAACTGCTCATGTCTAAGCTCAATTGAAGCAAATAAACAAAGATAAGCGACAAACGTGTGACCTGACACTCTAATGTTCCGTTCAGATCTTTTAAAGTTGAGGAATGGATTACATTTGACAATACTCCAAAGTGTCTCGGGCGAATGTTACATGAGATTTGATAATGTAGCAAGAGTATGTTACAACTTGAGGTGCGATTACGTCCTGCGCTCTTGTTTGTAACTTAAATAATTATGTGGGATGAAATCCGTTTCGTATTCTACTACTACTAGTTACTAATTTTATAAAGTTTTTATTGGTTTTAATGTTGTAAAATTTGTAATCATAGTTTCATAAAACAAAACTGACATAATAACTTTCAGGGAGAAAGCGGTATTAGCCTAGTGATAGCAAATGGTGTCCGTTAGGGATGCTCGAATGCAAATAAACCGAATCTAAGTTTTAAACGAGAAGAGCGTATTATCAGTTATGCATTGTTAGTATATCTTTATACCTAAAATGTCTTCAATTGGTATTCGGCCAGCGTGATAGGCTTCACCTCTCACATTATGAGATCCGAGCCAAGGAATGGATTGTGATGACTCGTCTGGAATGAGACAACTGCCACACAAAATAATTTTAGGATAATGAAACTTTTTTGGTATTTTGTCGTGATGTTGTCAGTGACCAGTGTCGGCATTACTAGATAACAATAATAACTTAGAAAATTTTCAAAGTTTTAACACACATAAATAAGCTGTTGTTGGTGAATAATGGGTGACTCAGGAGAAATAAATGTTTAATACATTCTCAATCTCTATCGGTATAATATGCAATCTTCGGTCGCACTCGTCAATGTAATAAATCATATGGGTGCCTAATTCCATCCTATAAAGTCGCAGGCAGCGACGGTATCTCGGTGTAGATGATTGTCCTGGGGCTAGGTTCATTCTTGATGTGGGCGGAGGGCTGTCCGTCAGTCCTTCTTTAATACCGTTACGATCATATTATGATCAAGTAATAATCACTATGATAATTAAGAATGACAGCGTGTCAATATCTACACATATTGAATTACAGACATTATGTTATATATAATGAACATCAGGACTGTATTTTTCTATTTTTTATACCTGCTGAGTTTTACGTTGTCATTTATAGCTTGAATGCTTGTGTTTTCAATAACGGTGCAGTCTATAGTTTAGTGGCTTTGTGCTATTGTCATCAAAATCTTTACTCCATTCACTTCCATCTTTCAGAGATGCATATTTATTTGCATTATATCGTAAGTCCCTTCACCAATTCACCTTGAAGAAGGGTAGTTAAGTGACCATTTAACTACTTACAACGAATATTATCCTGCGAAGGGCCTCTAATGAGTGCTATATTTTCTATTTTTTTAGTTATTACGCCTTATTGAAGTTAATAACTTTATTATACAGGGTAGCTTCTTCATTGTGAGGAGCGTATTTCCTTTTATTTGAGTTCCTAATTTTTACTTCATTGCTACCACATTTGATAATTGATCTTCACCGTGAGAACGCGTAAAACAGTTAATCACAAATAGAGTTTTTATGAAAGCAGGTCGTTACCAAATCTTAATTCGCAAACATGGCTTCCGATATATTGATATTCCACACTTTTCGCTTCGTTAAGTGAAATCTATTAATATTAATGAAAACATATTAGATTAATTTGCATACGTGTTTAAAAAGTTATACAAACTAATGTTTCGCACCTATAAGCTCCTTTTTTGTTAACACATTCGCGTGGGCTGGTGATAACTGGCTTCTTTATATTTCTTCCAATTTGTGATACCCGTAAATTTTAAAAAGAAGCTTCCTTAATTTTGTAATTTTAAGACAAGTTGCCAATAACAAAAATTTAAATTTACTCATATGTTTCTAAGCAAAAAGTAGTCATAATGATATTTTAAACCGCCCTCGTTTAGCGTCTAGACTCATGATCCACAAATTAAGCATTTTTATCAAGTATTACATAAACTTTTCACTTTTGAAAAAATATTTGTGAATGTAATTAGTTAGTGAGACTTATGACTTGTAGTTAAGAATCCTATCTGTACTTACGTGTCAGATTTAGAATTTATTGATTTGAGATTACATACTGTAACATTTGGTTCAGGGTTCGTTAGTGTAGCTGAAGTAAACCGATTCAGTAGACTACTTGAGAGTGAACCTACTAAGACATTGAGGAGGAGAGGGGAATTTGGTCTCTGTTATTTGTGTTAACTTAATATTGTGTGTTCATGCTATCTTTGAGTCAAGGATCCTTAGACGGAAATATGTGAGGGTTATTCATAATTATATTATTATTGTAACTTGTATTGAAAAAAAACACATTATAGTAAAAGTTGCACAAAAATAAATTTACTGACAGGTGATTATGGAATCATTACAAGGTGATGCAAATTAGTAATTTGATGTCGGAATGCTTTATATCTACAAAAAAAATCTGTGTGATCTAATAAATTCGATAATCAAATTGAGCGTGATTGGAATGAGTCATTCTATTAGATCATTGTTTTAAAACAACTATGTAGATACTTGGTTTACTTGACAAGGTTATTGAACTTAATTTCTGTTGCAAGTTCTTTCATTGTTGTATTGTATTTCTTAGTAACGATAGATTTGGTGTAATCTGTAACCTAATCTAACCCATAGAAGCAGTATGCAAAATAAAACGTATCCAAAGTAAAAAGCTAATACCAAATGTCAGTATTTATAATTACAAAATATGTGATTCTGAACAGATATGTACCATCAGTTTTCCATATTCATTTTTTTTTAATTGTTATTAATTATGAGGAAAAATTTCAAAATCGATCTTATTAAGGAAAGTTGTAAGTTGTATACGATTCCAATTTGTATTAAAAATTAAAATGATTTATATATATAAATATCATTCGTTAAATAATAATGCAAAATTATAAATATTATGTTAAATTTAAAGTGTTTCAATAAAATCTGGCTAATTTTTAGATACAAAATTTGGTTATATTTTACTATGGACAAGTTATTTTTAAGGAGTAGGTACATTAGTGACTAGTGCAGGCGATGAACCGATGTAACCACCTTTTCCAAACATATTCAATCATAGCATCAAGACATTGCAGTATTCTCAGTCGAAAACATTTCAAATTTTTCTTTGACGTTGAAATGCTAACTTCCAATTGACTTGAGCCTTTTTTATTCTACGCCGTTAAAAATTACTACAGAAGTAGCCAGTCTCTGAAACTAAACGACTATTATTTAATTCACTTTTTTAACCACGTTAAGGTCTTATTTGCGGCAGATCTTATAAGCCAGTATAATAGAAAATTTACAGAGGGACTTACAGGTCAAGAATAAAACATGTTACTAGTCTGCTGTTTGTTACTTATCTAGTGTAACTTTCTAACATAAATGATTTTAAAATACATCATTGCAGCCATTAGCGAGATATTCGATAGTCTAGCGGTAACAATTATACATGTAATTGGATGGAAATATCGGTAAAAAAAAACAAAAATCGTATTTGTTACAGTTAAAAAAATCTTTGAACTTTTCGCAATGGATAATTTCCCTATGTATATTTAATGCGGTGTACTTCATACCTGTAAACGTTTTTAAATAATAAAGGTGTTGGTTAATGAATGAAAATTTAATATAGTTTGTTAAATATGGAAATAGGCAATACTTTTGTAACTCGTTTTCTTAACAATGTTTATATAGATACATTGTAGTTTTATGTGTAAAAATTAATAAATAATAAAAAATGATTAGAAGATTTTATAACATTCATTTATACGTGTATATTAATACATACTTAAATACATTCACAAAAACATACATACATACCTTAATTTATTTCCAAAAATGAAAGTGTATGTTACGATTGTAAGACGAAATACGATTGTGAGATGAGATAATTATGGGTTGAATGATGATGAAAAAATGAATTAATAAAGACACACTGAGGTCTTTCTACTATATACTCGAAAGCTTACCGGCAATGGAATCGTAGTCAAAGTTGAAAATAATACGTATCGCAAATCATCTTAAAATATTGTTGTAGAAGCTCTCCGTTTTTTTATATCGAGTAATATATAGGCAGACGTATCACAATTGAGCTTTTGTACATACGAACTGTATATAATTTGAACTGATAATTTTTTTTATTGATGATATTTTGCTTTAGAATTCAAAAGAAGCACCCGCATTGGTGTAGATATCGATTTTTCTAGTTCTATATATTAGAAACATATTCATTTATTATAATAGCTACAGCCAGGTTGTCAAAATTTTATTTACTGTCCTCTTAACATATTAAATTATATTTGTTATTCCGTGGACCCAAGTCTATTTGCTGGGAAGAAATGTATCCTAGATTATGATGTATAATACAAATTACATACGCCAAATACCTTTCAAATCTTTTAAGTTGTTTTAGTATTATACGTGATCAAACAAACAGACCGACAAATATTAAAAAAAAATGTTTGTACCTCTACATAAATAACTCAGCCTTATATATGATTAATAAATGATTATGTTGAAGCTCATTTGGTCACAGGACAATTAAGTATCGTACAACGCGAAAATATTTCACGGTTATTGCAAATCCTGATTAAACCACAGTGTAAGAACTTCCAGTAGTCTATTATCTTTGATTTTAAAAGAAAACCAACAAGTTCTAAAGTTAAACAGTACGGTATAACTTCAGGGTAATCACATTTTTTTATGTAAATAACCAACTAATTAGTTAGTATACGGACCACCAGATGGTAGACGTCACCGTCGACATCAATTTAACTGGGTGGTACTGAGCAGAGTGACCTCTATGAAACCATTCGCCATAGGTTGAGCCATAGATTAGAGAAGTTGGCTTGGGCTAATGTACATAATGATATTATAATCAAATAAATAATTATAGTAAAAGTGACGTGCAATATCATAATATTCCTTATGTAACGTTGATAACGGTACTCCTCGAACGCTGAAATCTGGGATTGTCCTGTCTAGACTTTGTCGTTGGCCGACTGTTTAATTTTCGTTAGGCTGTGATTAACATAGGACGAAAGCGCATCCGAGGGTGATCAAACTGTCACGTCAAATTCAAAATAATTTGTCACCGACCCATGTCACCTGTATTAATTCCACGATAAAATAACCATCGGTACATCGATATTTGCCGCCTACGTGCACTATGGACACCAGTAGGTCACTAGGAGATATTTTGTCATGAGACTCAGTTATATTAGATTTGCGCTTTGATTCATACAGCCCGTGGGCGACTCATCGTATACAAGCAAGGTCGATGTACTCGAATTTGCGGTACCTTTATTTGCATATCAACTGGTCAGAGTTGAAAAAAGTGGCACCAATAGATAGTTCGGTGCTTGTTGGCGCGAATACGTATCAAGGCCACAGTCTGCTCTCACTGGCTTACTGGGTAAGTGTAACGCCTAAAATCAACTTTGCTTATGATAAATTGCTTATTGTATGTGAGGTAAGTGTCTTTTATCTGAGTGGTTTCCTGTGTCGGCGGAGAGAAAGCTCGTTAGTTAATATATCGATTCGCGAAGGATTGAGGATGTACGTGTTTGGGGATTACAATTAATGACAACTATTAGTCACCTACTTTTTCAATTTAGACTTTGAATGTTATATTGTTTCGTAAACAAATGTTTATACATTTTTTATTTATTCATAAACATTGCTTACAAAGCAGTATAGGTTATATAAAATTATAATTGTTCTCATGAACATTGTTTGTTTACATAACTGCTTTGTACATCATGTATATCCGAAATAGGTAACCGCCTAACACTGTAGTAAGTTTCTTTAAATATCTGATTATCATTCTAATAAAATAAGTGAAGTATGTTTAACATGTTTTGGTTCCCACAGCCGAAGGTTAGTTAAGAAAAGGCTTCAGCGTTGCCTTCTTGGTTAGCAACGCATCCGAGTCTCTGCTGGCGTTGCGAATATTCTTACCTGGCTTATTATCACACATATATGACCCTACAGCCCAGTTGGTAGTGGTCCCGGGTTCATTTCTCGGCCGGGGCAGGCATTTATGTGACAGATAAATCTTTATTCTAGGGTCACGGGTGTTTGTGATACCATATTTGTGTATGTCCATGCCACCTGCAACACAGGGAATCCTAGTGCGAGGGTGTGAGTGTGTCAACGTTTATTTATTTATTATATAAAATACACACTTATAAACACTTTTTTATCGCGAAAGTTCAGCAATGAAGTTGTAAAATATGCGGATGAGTTGATCACCAACCGATCCAATGTACCTTATGGTTACGTTCGTTGTAATTGCAGTAATTAAAGTTATTGATACCTAAATCCATTATTACGATATTACCTTACAACCAGTGGGTAATGGGCAGAGTCGGAATTCTCTTTAAACAAGTAGCTTCATCATTCAAGGGACAACTAAGCGCAGCTGAGGTAATACTGAGATAAAAGCTGGGTTTATGTCCAGCAATATGTATACAAGTATTGTCTACGCTCTTTGCTAGACAAATTACGTGACTATTTTCTTTCTTTCTTAAATATTTCCTTACTTTCTTAAATATTATTCAGTTGTTTTTTTATTGTTTGATTTTTTACTTTCTATTATATAAAAAATTAAGTTTTTCTATATTTATTAAAACGTATATCCATAGGATACAATAGTCTATAGTCGTCGATTTTTACGTCAAAGATCTCTACTTCTCTTTATGCAGATATGCAGGAGAGATCGTCTTACGTAAGTACAGAAAAGTACACATACCAATGTATTTTTTTTCATTTCCTTCTGAAAGGTTTTTTGTGATAGGTACCTTTTTGAGTACAGTCATTTATGTAAGTCATTTTTGTCTTGTGTGGATTTCTTTTGTATGAGAAAAACTAGTATTGCAACTTATCTTTATGAAAAATTAAAAGCACTTCTGGTAAATACCCAATTATTTCACCGATCTCAACTGGCTCAGCTGTTGAAGTCATGTGAATTATTTCGAGGCAAGAAATAAATGTGAAAAGTTGTTTGTTATATCCCAACCTGGCGGGTGACCATCACCACACCAACTGATTTAAGTGTAAGGGAATTTGTTGCAAGTAATTATGTGTTTCTGTTTAAGGTTGTTCTTTCCGGCAACTTACAAAGAGGCATTCAAATCAGCGTTTAAGTGTCACGGTACATACCTTGCCCACAAAGCTCTATGTACATATGTACATATTTATAGCCCTAGCGAATTTTTAGTATTCCACTTCAGTAAACGTGGTCAGGTTTTCGTTGAAAGCGGTAATTTATGTTAGGTTTTCCGAGCTTTGAAGAACACCTTCACTACTCTTTTTAGTTGTTAATAAAACTATAATATCGCATCATAGCATGTAAATGTATGTAAGATCTATTTGACACTATAGATTAAATTTTATTTATATTGGATTACATGCCCTGGTTACGTTATGATAAATGTCTTAATTGTTTTATGTACAACATGAATTTACTGTTATTCTTTTGTTTCGTTTCTATAGAGATTTCTATAGAGAGATTATTCTGAACGTAAATGTCTTGTACGTTTATCGTGTATATTTGATGTGCAAACACTAGATATAAATGATTACATAAAACTCGTCATATATTCGTAACATTTCGATTTTAAACTCTACTTACTTTAGATAAGGATAATTTTCACACGATTGGAATAATAGTGTAAAAAGCTTTGTATAATTAGAGTGTATACCTTTAATTTAGCACTGCTTGCAAATTATCAATAAAAGTGTCGAGTTTCTCTATTAAAAACTTTTATTTTACAACTTGATATTGTTTTCTGTGGTGATATATGCGTTTATAACGTTTGTTCAAATATTATTATACTGTATTTCTTGTGGGAGGCTCCTTTCGCGATTTATAGATGTGACAGAAATTTCAATTGGGTGGTTTCATATAACCTTATTTTTAGTAAGCACTAAAGCTTTTTGTGAGCACTTATTAAAACGTTTGATACTCAAATTCCCGTAAGAATACTTGAGACTTATTATATACAGATATATATGTATATAAGCTTTTCCAATGTTTATCCAATGAAGCAAACGGTGAAGTGAACCGTAATTTGATGAGGTATGACCACATAAAACGACCGTCCGTCCGTGTTCGTGACAGTCAATCGGTCCGGCGTACTTTCACGATGGCCGCCTACGCCATCTCGTTATAAATGTATGCAACCGAATTGTACTTAGTCTAATTTGTGTTTTGGCAACTTCGTGAGTAATCGTGTTCGGTCAAGATGTAGATATGCGCCTAGGCAGCTTATATGAAAGTAATGAACTTTTTGTTTAACGGTTTTGATATAAGCGTTACATTTGTATTTAACTTGAAATTTAATAATTTTTTTGGGTACTACTCTTTATTTATTAGATTTTGACTCACAATCTGCGTGAATTTCAGTTTTACCATAGCAGATATTTAAATTTGTTTTTTTTGTATCCCACTCTTAAGGATGAAAAATAGTTAAAAATATATTTATTATTTGTAGCAGAATATTTGAAAAAAATGCAATAAAATCTACCTAGAAATCTAAAGAAAATAACTTGCAATAAACATCCAGACAAACTAAAGCCCTAAAACCCCTTAAAGCTTCACGGTAAGAAACTTTTTAAAATTGTTATTTACATATTTTTAACGAAAAAGTCAAATTCTCATGAGTTTAACCGTAATAATGACGGAGTTTTATGTAAAGATACATCCATTTAGGTTTTTCACAAAAATATTTTCTTTGTTAATGTTTATTTTGGGTAAATATTTAATTTTCAAGCAAAATACGACTTAGCTGGGTATTGATAAAATTGTAAATACAGATAAATACTTATTATATGTTAAGATTTAATTATTATATACATAAAGTTAATTACCAATCAACCAAATGTTTAAACAATCAGTTCAATATTAAACTATATGTTTTTAAGTCAATAGTCCATAAATATACGCAACACGAGAAGCTTTATTAATGCGTTATCCGTCAAAACATTTTACTGTTGATTTTAAAAGGTGGTAACTAAACGGGTATGTAAAGTATTAATAACCCAGTCCAACTAAGTACATTTTTGAAACACACAAGCGACCTCAAGAGATAGGTTTCACCACAAGGTGGTTGCCAGAAGTGGTAGTTTAAATTTAAAGATCCATCTTTGAAACACTATGCATCACGTGTTTTACCATTGTTTTCGTCGTAAAAATTATAACTTCATATTAACGCTGTGTTTCTAGAATCATTTTAAATTAAATGCAGAAGATTTTTGTTTATGTGACAATAATGTAATTTTAATGTGATACGGCTATGTAACTCATGCTTAATTCATAAATTTTACAATATTTAAGCAAACATATTAAGAAGAAAAAAAGCTAAAATGTTGTTGACTTCTCAATTTGTTGCGGACGTCGTATTAAACACCGCGCGATTCATTTGTAACGGATTAATTGGACATTCGTGTTGAAGAACCAATTAAAACGGTCTTATAAACCGCTAACTGGCGAAATATTACTTTAGGTTGAATTCAGAGCGTGTGATCGTTAAGCTCATATACAGCTTTTACGGTTGAATGAGTCAGAATTTGCCAGTGAATCTTCGTTTCTCGCAATTTAAAAGAAATTTTGCATATAACAATAAATTATAAGATGTTTAGGGGTGATCATTAAAAATTTAGATGATTGTATTTCGTACCTTTTTAACAGGATAACGCTTCTGCGTCGCAATGAATGAAATTAAACTGCGTTAAGTCAATTAAAGAAGTTGTTTTTACTTTATTCCACGTTTGAGGCGGCCGATAAAACATATTTGCTGTGCAAAATATAATTATGGTAAATGTTTACCGTATTCAAGCACGATATATTTACTGGATTAAACCAAGATTCTTTGATCTAACCACAGTAATTGTCACTGCGCCTAATAGATCACACGATAATTGGAAATTTTGCAAGTACACAATTATATCTAATCATAATGCCAGTGACAACGGTCGGTTAATCTCGGTTTAAAAATCCACAAAATATTCTTGACTCAACTTTGACTAAATTGTTGTACTATAATTTACGTTTCACACGAAAGATTTGTTAATTCTGTCATTAAGTAAGTTGCTTTAGAATCTTCATATATTTTTCAGAGAAGTATTGGAGCCAATGACGCTATATAAGGGACGCTATATAATTGAATTCTCAGAACCGGAATGTAAGAAGCTCAATCCATCTTTGAATCCAATTCAACCCTTCCAGCACTGTTACAAAATGGATGTACTGAATCCCTCTTCGTGGTCGCTAGGTTTTGTACCATTCGGTTTAATTCTAATCTTAAATTTATAATTTCCACGAGCATTTTAATTAAGTTTAAATATTTTACTAGGTAACCTGATAAGGAATTCATATAGATTCAACAGGTTCTTAAATCCTACGCGATATTCAGATGTAAAAATAACTTTTACTCATTAACATAAAGTGTCAATTCCAACTTTAGAATTAGTCATAGTGAACGTCTTATTACATAAAATAATCTGCAAGGTCTGAGGTTGAATGAGTTCACAAGTCACACTTCTCACGTTGTCAAGTAATATTTGTTTGTCCCAACATGAACTTTTAGATTGTTTGTCGTACTTATGTCAACGATTGATTGTGAAACTCCGACAAGCCGCGAACGAATTGTATTTTGTTTTTTTGTTACTTGCTAAATGGCATTGTGAATATGAAGGATAACATATGTGGTATAGATAAATTATGACATGAAGAAATCTAGAAAATCTATGCCGTATTAATATTGTAACAATATCTCTGTATCTATAAGGATTTTTTAAAAATATTGTGTTATGGTGTTGAGTTGTAGCTTAAGTTACTTAATTTTTCAACTATTCTGTTAGTAGTCAGTTTATCCATCTGGTGAAATAAAAACTACTCACATTATAATGATGCTATTTCAGTTCGAAAGCAAATGTATAGGCTTAATAATGTTAAACTAATATGTCACAAAAGTCGTGACAATGAAACCAAAATGAAACATAAGTCGTAGTATAATGGTTTTATATGATAGAAAGATGTCAATATAAAAGTGTCAGCAAAATCTGCAAGTAGCGAACAAAATACGGTATGTAGTAATTATGTATTCTATTATTTTGACACACACACACATACAATTTCCAAAATTCGCACTCCTCTTTCAAATATTGTATGGATTCTACAATATATAAATATGTACCGCCGTGTACCTATCTCTACTTTCTGTCTGTACTAATATTATCAAGACTTACTTCTTTATAATAGTATAAGTAACACCGGAACCATGCCACCTATCTATAAAATTCTGTTACCATTTGAAAGGTACATTATTCCAGACGGTCATAGGTTATAAAGTATAACACAACTGGTCCATCTCTCTATCTGAATGCAATCATCTCAAAAACTACGTCTCTGGTTTTCATACGGGTTTTACTAATACAAAGAGTGACTCATGAGAAATGTTTAGGCATATGACATTAGGAAAAATGTACGAAACTAATGATAAAACGGAGGGTTCGATTACTACTTGTGAACGTAAAAATCAAGTTACTCTTTGAGTTTATGTTAGTAGGTTACCATTTGATATTAGTGAGAGAGAGATTGTGAATTTTGTATGTGTATATGCGGAAAATAATCTTCTAAAACACGGCACCTATTTCAAAAATGCTTTAACCATTTGAAAGGTACATTATTCCGGATGGACATAGGCTAAGTATCAATTGCATATGTTTAATAATTAATTACTGAACCCGAACCGTAGTTGGGACGGTAGTAGTGTAATAAAAACGACGTCACAAGCGCCGAAAAGTATAAATTATGCACAAATAATTATTAACATTTTTGCTACACATTCAAGAAAAATATAATTAAATAAGAAATTTAAAATGACAAACAGGGCACGATAAGCAAACTTATGACAATAGTTGCGGAAGGAAGCTTAACAGTCATTGGGTAAGCATTTTGGGTGACCTTACGCTTACCGTAGCACGCGATGACGTATGCTGTGACGTTATGAAACCCCGCCCGCCCACCAGCTGACTATGAATCTATGAATCAGTTAGTTCTGCAACCAAAAAAGGCGCGGTTACGACAGGTGAGTGTTAACAGATTGATTGTATTTGCGGATGCTATGTGGCGCAACTCAATGTGCGATAAGAAATATTATGAAATAGGTAAACATGGCCAACTATTACCAAAGCCGGCGATTTAAGTCTGCATCTTTTTTATTGATTTATTTCTCAATTTAAGCTCAGTAATTATTAATGCTTGTAAAAATGAACACAACTAGTGAGAATTGATTGAAATTACCGAAAAAGTGCAAATAAGTGTCGAAGTTATATTGTTACAAGGTCAATCACGTATTTGTGTTAATCGTGGAAAAATTAGCAGATTGGTCATTCGAGAAATAAGGAATAGTCAGGCTCAAGCGTTGCCAGCTGAGAAGCAATGAAACCGCTCTTCAATTTCGCAAACACAAGTAATATTAGGATCATATATATATATATATATATATACTCCTTCGAGCCTCGCACTGTTTTATAATAAGAAATCTCTCTTGGTGCGTCGTTTTTAGTTGAAGTGCTCGTAAATCTAACCTTTTTTTATAGGAGAAAAAAGATTTATTCTATCCTATCTGATTTAAAATAATATTTTAGTTATGGCTGTATCTGGGCAATAAATAATTATAAACTACTAGCTGTACCCTGCGCGCGTTGCTACACCACCAACTAAAATAAATTTGAAGGAAAGACGTTACACAAATATTCAATTCATTTTGAATTCACGACAATATATGAAATTCATTGGAATGACAGTGGCGCCATCTATCGAAAATTGGTCGTACCAACTCAGAAACGTTCGTGGGCTCATGCCCAACAATTTTGCTAAATATCATCACATGATCAATTGCATAGTTTACGATTCTATAAAGGACATTTTTGGAACGGAAGGATACGTTGCTCGACCAGCATCACTAACTAGGGTTGCCAAAAACATTTAAACTGAAAAACATTAAGTGAGTGCGCGTGCGCGTGTTTGTGTTGTGTTTTATATAAACTATTTTGTGGGAAAAAAGTCCCTTATACTCAAATACTTAACATAGGTATGTTTTAAATTCTCTGCAGCGAGTTGTCTTTTTAATAAGGCAGATTTATATTTACTTTTGAAACATTCCGTAGACATATTTTGTGTTCTCACGGGTGGAGGGAGGTCATTCCAAATTTTCGCTGCAGTGAATTTAAAACAGCCCCTATATCTAGCTGTCTTGTGTGCGGGTGTCTCGAGAAGCATTTGCATGTGAGAGCGAATACTTCGATGACAGATATCTTTAATTATATCATATAAGCGTTAGGAAGAGTATAGCTTTTTACCGTATGATTGATTTCTCTCTCAGCAACGTAATTCACATGTCAATCTTATTGCCCGCTGTTTATATTTATGGTAACCCACCTGGACATAAACCACGCCGACGTTTATACCATGCAAAGGTAATTTACTTACATTGCAACTGAAAGCTGTGCTGAGGTTGTATACTAATGTGTATACGACAGCGTTGATTGGTCAGAAGGAATCTGAGATATGGAAACTTATGATATACATATTTATTTTACACACACACACACACACACACACATATATATATATATAGAATAGCTTGTAATTGTGAATGTAACTCAACGACAAAGGTACAAAATTTACTACGATACGAGTAATAATAAAACACTATAGGTATATATATTGTACACAACTGAAATATTGTCTGTTGATACATCCCATGAATACCTGTATAATAGTAAAAATATTTATTAATTCTGTATACAGTAGATTGAAGATTTATTTTCAGTCTTATTTCTATCATTTTCACATTCTCACACTATTCCTAGGCTTAATATCCTTGAAAATATAAAGGGAATTGTTAATTTGACAGGCTTCACACAGCTTAAAGCACACTATGGAGAAATTATTTTTATTCAAAGTGGTCGTTCAATAAAATAAAATAAATCAAGTTTCGTGTAGGATATGAAGCGCACATTCTGCTCAACTGTATCATTGGTATGTTAAAGTAAGCCCAGTATTGGGATAGTTATGGATTATGACGTTTATTTTACTATATTTTAATATTTTAGAATTGTTATATTATTATATATTATTTCTGATCTATGTTGTTGAATAGAAAAAAAGAAAAACGTTCGAGAATCCTATTTATTTTCATAGCTGTCCCTACAATGTGTGCAATTGTATTCGGTTGTAACAAAGTGAATATTCCATTCGACTCCGCGATTGAATGAAGGGAAGCGGCTGCGTTCGATTTGTTCGACGCGATGAATGGATTGTAAATCCGTGCTGAAATATTAACATAGAGTTGTTTTTACAATGATAATTTGCCATCATAAAACTCATGCAATAATACAAAACTACACTAAAACAGGAAATCATTTGATATGTGTGTATTTAATTACTTGTCTACTTAATCTAAGAGTTGATACTAGTGAAAACAATACAGTATTTAATAATAGAATATTAAAGTTATAGTCTTCAAATTTTTTATAATATCATTTCAAATCTTTCATTGATCATAAATAATTAAATGTTGAATGAATCAAAACCCTCCTTTCCATAAGATATTCCAATAACGTCACGAGTATAATCCGTAAAAATCTTTTGTTACTCGTTATAAAATTATTCATGAATATATCGTTAAATCAAGAAACTCTTCGTATTTACTATTACTTTACTATGAATTACTTTGAGTAAAACCTTTGATGCAGTCACTTTTTAAGTATACAATGATGATAATATCACTGAGGTGAATTAACATCAGTTACAGAAATACGCCATATATTTAATGATTAAATTATTATTGTGGCAAAAAAATTAAATAATTATCTATGAAAGCATTTTATCAGCAGCTCTAGATAAATGTTTCGTTGAAACCTCCTCGGCGTCGGCGACATTTACTCAACGCTTGATGGATGTGCGGCGCTGCCGACCCACCGCTGGTGCTATATCACGCCCATTATATAAGGCACATGACGCGGCTCATCTTACTGACGAGACTACACACACTGTAGTATACTATTATTTTACTGACATCATATGACCATCATGTTTGAACTAAAAGTGTTTCATTTTAATTTGTATACATAAAAAATTTTTGGTGTTTCCGTAAATGGTTTGATAACCTTTGGATGACTTGAAATTGTTGAGGTTTTTTTTTATTCACACCAATTCCGTTGTTTATGAAGTTGATTGAAAGCTATTCTGTGATTGAATAGGGGACGCTAGAGTCAAATTATTATCAAAATTTGTATTTATAAACTGAACATTTTTAAATATTAAAATGTTCATGATTCGTTAACGAAGTGGCAGAACAAAGTCTGCCCGCTGGCTGGTAAAATTAGAATATAAAAATTATTATCTAAACCAAAAAAACAAAATGACACTAACAATTAGATATCACTCTTCCATATTTAAATGCTTTATATTAGTTTGGCCGTGTTTAGTATGTTATGTTTGTATGAATAAATAAATGTAATGTCATTTAAAATTTATCCACGTCCATACGACTACATTATTAAAATTGATAACTTTGTACATTTTGCTAAATCCTTAATGTTACACTTTACAATGGTCTATGTGTATACGAATTATTACATATAATAAATCTAATTGATAGTATCAGGCGTTACTTTGCGGAAATTCATTCTATTAAATTACCATTAATTTACTTTGCAACAATCCGCAAATTGTATCCGTAAAATAATAAATCTAAACACACATTTTGGAACACATTTTAAACTCATGATAATGAATAAATTTATAGCTACGTATTCACTAAGATTAACGATGATGTGCGTTCGTTAGAAATTGACAAGGGGTTAAAATTTAAGTCTTTATATATTAAAATCCCCGCGCCTCGACTTCATTCAGATTCATTAAATGTTATTTAGCCTATATCCATCCGGAATAAGGTATCTTTCAATTGACAAATTATTTTTTAAGTAGATACAGTGGTTCCTTAGATTACCTTCCGCATATACACAAACTCATAAAATTCGCACTCTCGCGTTATAATATTAATATAGATAATTTAGTTCCAAGCAAAATTCTGTTTGTGTGTATGTTATTCTTGACTAAAATAATTAGGGTTAGAAAACCTAACTGTAGAGAAAGATAAATTTTCCCACAGCTGAACGGCATCACTGATGGAGAATAAGCTTTTTGAAAGAATTTAAGTTTCATTGAAGTTTAATTAATTATCGAATAGAAGGTGATTGTAATTAATTAATTAATAAATTAACAAGTCTTAATTCTATCAATCATCTATAATCCATTGCTTAATTGAATTGATCAGCATTAATTTGTTGTAATTCAATTTCAAACAGTTGTGTAGGACAGGCATTCTCACTGCTCGAATAAAATGCTGCACTTGAACAAACAATGAATTATTATTAATAATGTTATCCTCCAATATTCGATGTATGTAATATTATTTGATGTAATGTAAAATAATTATATGAAATTCTAAAGTGAAGTTAATCAACATTGATATCTTTAAAATTGTTTTTTTTTTTTAATAAAGTCTTTGATATTTCATCTTTATAACTTTAATGATTATTTTGTATTGTGCCAACCCTGGAGCAAGGTTAGAAATCGTGCGCTTATAATGGGTCTGTGGGTGTTTATGATGTCAATAAGACCTTAAACAGATTTTAAATTAAATTAGACATAATCGATTATTACAGTTATCGAAGACAAATTTTCTAAATCAATCATTTTAGTGACTTATAAAGAAATGAAACGAAGTAAAACATCATAAAAATGGCGTATAAGACATAGCAAAATGATATTATTAAGATGTTATTTTTTGACGTTAAATTATTAATTTATACTTAATATAGAAAAGATATTAAAGTCGAGCTACGATGGAGTTTGGACAGGAGTCACTCGAATGTTTGGCCCGGGTTCAAATCTTACAAACAGCACAATTTTTATGACACGTGGTGTATGTTCATTTTATCATATGCTTGGGTAAAAAAAATTAACGTAAGGAAAAATGTGTGTGAGGTCTGCACTTCCAATTCGCACTTCGCTAGCCTGATAGACTATGGTTCTTATCCCTCACATTGTGAGAGTAGATTTTAGCTCAACAGTGGGACTATGTAACGAAGATAACTATTCAATAGAGGTTTAAACACAAATTGTGTTATTCAGAGTCATGTCAAGCAGTCTTTATTGAGTTCAATTACTCAGTCTTTCGAAATGTAGTTACAGAGTAGTTAACTATTATCACTTCCGTAAGACATGTTTGAGTGGTTCAAGTTTTTTAGATTTATACTTACCTACTTTTACGTGCATAATTCTTACGTTGAAGCAAACTGCAATTTGCTAAATTAGGTATTTACTTATTATATTTTATAATTCAATGCTTCTTACTCGATTCCTGCAAGGTTTTTGGATAATAAGTTGAATGTTGATAGTTTAAATGGAATTGGTAATTTAATTTATTCCAGCATCGATACTCGGTCCTTAGTGACACAATCTTTTCTTACAATATTTGTAACGTAAGCAGTTTAACCGTTACTAACAGAATTTTGTGGCTAAGTTAATTTAAATTTACAGTATATTTTTATGAAGTTCTTTTTTATATCAAATGAGTAATTTTATTATGAAACTTTTTATTATTTAGTAGCAATGGGTATTTCTCTACAATCTTCTGGTATTATTAAACTGAATACATATACAAACATATGAAGTAACTGTTATTACTGCTATTGTTATTAATAATCGTGTTAAATCAAAACTTACTTTAAGAGAATTAATTACATAGACATAATATTTATAATGATGAAATTAACTTTTTATGATTTTAATTATTATTGATATTCAATTCATTAACATGGAATACAATTTATTAATACAATTTAGTTAATTATTATTACTTAAACGGTTTGCTTAGTTACAAAGCGTGTTGTAACGCATCACTTAATCTGTATAGAGACAACATTAGTGTTATTGAGCCTCCGTCGCTGGTCGATGCATTGTCACATCGATATATCTCAATCGACGTAAAGGTTACCAGGGCGATGGCATATCGATATTACTTCGTGCAGAATTATTTAATCCCATACGTATACGCTTATCCAGATCGTGAGCTTTCAATGTGAACTGGTCGCGTGCTTTACTGATAGCGTCAATGCATTTAAGTGAACTTAATGACTACGGCGGTAAACGTTTGTAATTAAATAGTCTTTAAATGTCACCAAAGGTGTATTAGTTTCGGTTATAAATGAGTCATTCGGTTAAATGAAGGAACACAAATTCGAACAATCAAAGGGATATTATTCTTGAAATATTTTTAATTTGAATTGTGGTGAAGATTGTAATTTTTCACAAGTTGGATATTACCCTGTATACTGTATGATTTGTATAGACTTGTGACATTACTGGCGTCTTTTTTATTTAATTCAATATTCATTAATCCTCATCTACATAGGAACACCAAATGTTAATCAAATTTGTTAGTTCTTGTTTCAATATTTTTACTGTTTTATCAATCAATAATTTATGGAATATAATTAAGAACGAAAAATTATCAATCTGCAATTAAACATGTACCAGTTGATAAAGACGTCTTCTTTTTTATAATTACGGTAGCGTGAAACATGTCATAGGCGAGCCGAGGCGGGTAGCGGCCCGGGCATACGATGATGTAGCTGCCCACACAGCGATGGTATCGCACCCACTGTTACGTAACTGCACTGAGTCCCGCACCTCGTTAGACTCTGTGTAAACCACAGATTTATAATCTCCTTATAAATCGGAGTTGCAGAAGAGAAAGAAATTTGTTGTACGTATGACCCATCTATTGAAATATAACCAACGTTAAAATCTTAGGTAGCTGAAAATTAAGTAATCGTAGCTACTGAAATGTTAGGACACTGTCTTATTGCTAGGAAGTATTTAACTTATGCAACATTTTTTTAAAATTTGCATCTTTTAGTCGGTCTTTTGAAGAGTTACGATGATATATCTTTACAAATTTAGAGAAAAGTCACAATAATTGAAGATATTAATTACTTAATATTAATACTACATTTTTAAATCTTTTTAACATTAAATAAGTGAATGCTTTACAAAAATCCCACCTGATAGTAATTGGTGATGAAGAATGTTGAACGCACTAACTTATCAAAGCCTATTCACTCTCCTCTTGAAAACTCCGAATTATAAGTATGAGTGTACGTTTTAACATACAAAGTTACATGTGTAATTTATAAAAAAGTTATATAGTTATATCGAATTTAATTTCAGCGAAACTTTCTGGTTTTCTTTGATACACGAACTACATTCTGGTAATCTGGGTCATTACTAAACAACTTCAAGATATAGTAATAGGTAAAATAAAATTAGTTGCAATAAAAATATACGTTACGTTGAAAAATTGGTGTAGATACGGAATCTTGCCTTTTTGGGGCCATAGTGTGGCTTGAATTTTACTGTTACACTCAAAATACTACATATTACAATTGACATAAATTTATTGTCAATTAATTACGAGTATATTCTGTAATAGATGTTCTTTCAGTATTTATTGTTTGTTACAATAAAAAACTTAACAGTATTTATTTTTACTCATCCGACAAAAAACAGGCAGTATCTAAGACAAGTAATGTCAAGAACAGTCTAAACTCTTAGTGTATTTGTAACTAGATTTCCAATTAGGTAGGTCTGTGGGATGTATGCAGATTGTTGCGTATTAGGTAGTACCTATTTCAAAAGACCGAAGAATAATTGCCCTTATAGTAGTCATAGGAATCTACGCCCTAGGTCTATTACGTACACATGTGACATACATATTCGTATTACGTTAATCAAATTTGAGTTATTTATTAATTAAATCGAAGTAGGTAGTTTAAAATAGTAAGCTTTTTGAATAAAACAAAGTAGTTTTGGTACGTTTGACACATTATTTTTATAATAAGACAAGGCGCTCGTAGCATGCTGAGTTATTATAATCGAAATAGATCGACTGAGTTAATAAGGAACTGCAGACGCGGTAGGTAATAATAGGTAACCGCCAGGGGCGTGCGCTCCTTGTAGGCAGAAATGCAATGCTTTACTTGCCATTCACAGATATTTTAATAAAACGTTCGTACGTTTTAGATGACTTTAATTAATAGTAAATAAATGAATAAACAAAATATAATAACTTAAAAACACCTAATATTTTATAAATAGCACCTTTTTGCAAACACACAAACATTATGTTTGCCAGGCGTTTGGCGACAAGCAAGCGGCACTGCAAAATAATGTACCTAATCAACCAAGTCATGCCGTCGCGTCCCGCAGTACATTTGTACCCATGTGTGTAGTAATTTTGGTGTCCGTGTACAGTTCGCAAACGCACACACCCATGAATATCGAAAGCCGCGATTCCAGCGGCAGGCTACGGAAGTTCGGCAGTTGTCGGGAGTAATCGGAAATGTTCGTTGCCTATAATCCGAGTAAAAATAATAGACGGAAATCTAATAAATCACGTATGCACATTATGCATTTTTGTTTAGTAAGATTTTATTTGTTTAAATAGCAGAAATGTTTTGTGTTTCGCAGAGGCCATTTTGCTTTTTTCATGTGATAAGCATTGTTTACTATTTTGTTTGCGCCAGTATATTTATAGTTTTCTTAAAAGATATTTTATTTTAACATTTGAAAGTGTGTACATTGAACAGTTTATTACAGAGTTTGTATAATAATTGTATTGATTTGCTTTAACTAGTGCGTTTGTTGATTTTTTTTTAATGTTATTTGATTGTGAGGTTTGTGTTGAAAATGTGTGTTTATTAAAAATTTAAATTAACAAGTTCTCACAATTGTCATTCAGTGAAAAGATTCAAATTGTGTCTAAAGGTAGGTATGTATAACTGGCTGTGTGGTTGCGTACACACGATTAAATTATATTGTTTTCCTTGCATATTGTTTAGAAATTCTAGTACAGTGTGGACTGATTCGGGATATTCAGATTTATAGTTTGTTTTTTTACTAACCCGTAGCTTTATTATTAAGTTTATTTATAGTTTATAAATCTACAAAAGAAAAAGTTTTTGTGACCGAGTACTCCGCCGCATACCCAGTGCCATAATCCTGTGCACGCCGCTGGTAAGCGCTAGTGGCAAAATTTCTTGAGCTTCAGAAAATAAGTATGTTCAGCCTTGGGTGTCGGTTGTTATCGTCAGATAACAATCGTTAAGCTATATCGAAGGCCTTTGAACGGTGCAAAACTGAGGTCACAAACCCCTCGACCAAACTGCACTCGAGGAGATAGGTAGAGTAGGCTGTCTTTATTTTGAGAAGAAGATGCTTTTAGGCTACCAATAGACTAAAACATGTTAGCTAATACATTCTGTTTGTTTTTATGAATTTGTATTTATTAATTAAGAAATACAATTGATTATTAAGTTTGCATTTCTTATAATCATCTTTTTTATTTATTTTTGTTTATTATTCGATAGACATTTAATAAGTGAACTAACACTGGTGTTACTTATGTGCATGGAGCTTAATGAATATTTTTTATTACATTTCTTGTATGTTTGTTTGCCGGCTGTTACAATGAAAACATCTTAATATCGGGTTTGGCATCTGATTTCAACCCATCAATTACTTAAGCATTGCCTATTCAGTATCCAATACTTTCTTAGGAATATTTATGTAAGTCACCAAATGACCAGCAATTATGTTTCTAAGCGGAGAAAATGAATACAATAGCAGTTCACTTTTATAGGTAATATTTAATCTCCGTAGAGAATTACATTTGACACGCCGGTTATAACTAACAAAGTAAAGTTTTATTTTAATTGTGTACATACATACATACATTTTAACTACTACTCGGACGTACGACACATGACCTACTTAATTAACAGCTTCAACCTTTAGTGTCCAATTTAATTTTATTAGTAACAAGGGTTACATACGCGTTAGATTCGTGGTACACGTCTTACGAAAACATCTTTGTGTGGTACATACCGTTAAGTAAACATGTCAAAAAAACTTCCATTCAAAAAAGTTATTTTTAACTCATGACTACCTACGGAAATAATCAATGTTTACTATAAATTAACTTACCGCCGCTTACGTTGAACAGATTGAGGTCACAATTCTATTTTTCGTGTTTAACAGCAGACATTACGAACAGGCATCACCGCGGTTATTATTTCCTAGAAATGGCGCAAAAATATAAGACTAGTTGCATATTTGCCACAGATTGCCTGTTCACACCTCACGCTACGCATGCGTCAAAGTGCTTGCTCTGACGCAATTGTTGTCTGTCGAGCAACTGTGCTAGCGTAAGTTAATCTGATTCATTTCGACTGATACAGTTTTGCGTGACTAAGATACACGCGTTTGGGTAGCATGCCAAATAGTTGGTGTGGTTAATATTGTACTTTTTACTACGTTACTTTTTTGTAGATTTTTGGGAATTATAAACAAAAAAAACATTATTTTATATATACTATTGTTTGTTATATATAGCTTAGAGCTTAATTAAATGGTACATTTAAAACACACTAAGAAAATGTATTGTATCTAATCTAAATTGTATGGTTCAAACGTAAACACCGTTATATGTGTAAATTCAAGTTATTTACATGTAATTAAATAAAAAAAAATTTTTTTGGGAAGTTTAAAATGACTTCATTTTATTTATTATACCTAAACGTTGTTGTTACGTTGGGTATGTATCAACGACGTAGTCAAACTTTAATTCGTAGTTAAAAGTAGACATGTTATGGATATGAAATTTCGGATCTGGATATGGATAAGGACATATGAATAATATTTTACCGGTTTCGGTTATGGTTACGGATATGAATTTATTTCGGATTATCCGATTGTTTCGAATAATTTCGGTTATGGATATTAGATGATTTACGAGTTGGAAAAAAACAACAACACAGCAGTAACAGTAAACACACAACAGTAACAATTTGACTTTATTTCTAGTTAATATGTAATATTATACACACAGAAAAAACAAAAGCCTTAAAATTAAATATTAAAAACTGTCAAAATTGTAAAAAAATATTAAAAATTAAAAATCGTAATGACGCTACTAGTCCAAAATTATCCGAAACTTTTTTATCGGATGCGGTTACGGTTACTGATATATTTTAATTACTGATATCCGATAGTTTCGGTACAGTATACAGTTATGGAGCTCCATAACATCTCTGGTTAAAAGCATGTGAGCCAATTAAAAATTAAATACCAACATGAAAAACTATTTTGAATCTAAGCACCTAAATTTGTCTTACTGTTTTAAGAAACAACAATTTAATATAAGACTCATTATGTGAATATACGATTGATATTGATATTAATAAAGAATAAGTCCGAGTAATACCAATATAGTAATAATATTAATAAAATATTAGTATAAACGTATTAAGTTAATTTTAACTTGTATTATGAAAATAAATTATTCGTAAGAATTTTGTTCTATGTTGTATTGAATCGTTTAGTTTATATTTTAATGAATCTTACATTTAAATGGCTCCAGTAAAACAAAGAGTAGTTCTCCAACATTGCTTCACGATAAAGTTAAATTAAATGATACAGAATACATCAAAAACAAATTTGAAAGTATAATAATTACCATGAATATTGTTCGTCGTAATGTAGCATTTACAAATTTCCTTACGTTCCTATATAGAAAATGAGTTAATCAAGTGAGAGAATATAAGGTTACGCCTGCGGTTTAGGCGTTCTGGTTTGAGCTTAATGTCTTGTGATACAGGCCTTAATACCATCGTGTCTAGTTCAAGGGGAAACGCGTGTGTCAACAATTGTTTAGCAATTGCAGCGTGGGCGCGCGTACACCGTGATTTAACCTAGATTATCTGTTGTACTAGATCTAGTAGATATGTGAATGATGTTTTATTTAATTGATACTGAATTTCTGATGATACAGTGTATTATGTATTTGAGCTAATTCTATATTTTGTAACACAAGTGTATAGTTCTGAATATGTAGTGAAGTCTTATGAAAAACTATTAAAAACACCTTGTAATATCGAACTAAGAGAAATTGTTAGGGTGATTAAGTATTGTAGGTAAACGTTGAATTCAGCAAGCTACGAATCCGGTAAATTGAGCGGTGAGATGACATTTAAATTTTTTTGATATAGCTCCTCATATCATAGCACCTCGTATGTGAAGGTCGCAGTATTTTTTTACTGTTAAACGATCAAATCCGATTTAAAATTAGCGATATACATACTTGCAGTTCGCTCGGTTGATCATCAGGTAACATAATATGGAATACTAACAACCAATAAAGGTTTAATAAAAAGTTAGTTCTATTGTGCTTATTGAGTTTCAACTGTATTTCCGGAGTAGTATAACAAGTGTTAACTCCGGTACTCCGAACTTAAAGTCACTAGGACGTATTTAACTAATGCAATTTTTCTTATGCAAGCTAAACTCTTCTCTCCTGGCCGGCAATACGTCGATGTTACAAATACAATGTTCGGTTTTACAAATAAGCATGAACGACGATGAACACTTATCATCAAGGAAATACCACCATCGTATTTCATAGTTCTAATATTATTTACTTATAAATAAAATGTTTGACATAATTTAGTAATACCCATTTTTAAGTACATTTTTATGTACAAATATTATATCTATGCTCATAGTTCATAATTAAGTATGAAGCCTACGCTCGGGGTATCCTTGTTAACGTCTTTATAGGTGATAATCAAATGTGCCATCAGATATTTATTTAGGTAATAAAGGTATTTATGATGATTACATATTATATTTGTAAGTAAAAGTTGCGATTGTACATGGCTATCCCCAGTTAAAACAACTATTCGCTATTCGTTACATCTTTTTAAGCAAACTTGCTAAATCCCTGACAATCATCATCATCATCATCAATATCATGGTTTAAAGATTATTGTCAACAGCTAGCATCGAGGGGATTGCATGCCCGCTTGATACTTACGTACAATAATGTGTTTGCCGTTTAATATAAACTAATGTACCTCCGTATTTTACATGTCATTTTTGTTTCAGACGTGTTTCGATTGAAATGTAATAAAGCCGGATTAGAAACGAATTAATCGTTTTCTTCTTGACCGGCGTGATTTATTCTTTGGACTTGTAAGTTATTCTAAAAATCGCACAGTTGAAGACTAGCGGGATTGTTGTTTCCTAGACCATATTAACGTAGTTAAAATTATGCGTCTAACACATATCTGCACGTTTGCCGGTTGCCGTGGAAACTCCATCGTCCGTTGCAAAATTCTTTTGAAATAGCGCTACGTTGAAGTATGGCCATATAAGGAAATGCGAAAGGTTTCAAACATATCCGTTAGAATGATTTATTAAACAAACAATATCGTATGAAACGATTATTGTAAAATGACGTAATTGTACAGCAAATACTAGCCGTGACGTAGGCTTAATCAAACAAACTTATCCTGAGATACGTTTTTCTTTTGCATTTACTATCTTATCTATAGGAATGTGATAAACCTACGAGTGCTCTTCACATTGATGGAGGTTAACCCCCGCAAATGCAACGTCAATGGGTTCCTTCCGTAGTTAATATACTCTTTTTAGTAGACTTATTAGTGCGGAAGTTGGCACAATAATTTATGTCCTGTATTGATTAGAACTTCAAGTAGTAGAACACTTGGATTTTGTGATAAGAAAGGTAGAGACATGCACCTATTTTTCTTTCACCAGTGATTAACATAATACAGATAGTATTAAAATTGAACGTAGAAGTTGTATTATTTAAATTTTATACCAAAAAACCTACTTAGTTTCATAATGGATCTTACTGCAGGTTTTTTATATAATTAGCAGTGCTGAGTAAAAACATGCGTTCTGTTTCACGGTACAAATAATTGAAATTTCAATCACAGTAAAATTAGTTTTGTAGTGTATTTGTTTATTTACAATTTACGCATTAAGACCTCGTACATTTGTAAACTATGACGATATTGGCATTGTCTGTCACCTTTCGAAGCTTTTGCAATCAATAACTAAGGTCCGATTCTCAGAGAATGACAACTGGTGTAATTATAAATGTATTTACTTATATTGCAATTGCTGATATAATAAAATAAAAACAATAGATGATTTTTTGCTTGTAAATTTGTCTGCGTACGTCTTAAAATGTTAATTTATTGTCATTTAAAGTATATAAAAAAAGAAGTTAGTAAATCTCATCGACACTGTAGCAGTATTCGTTTAAAATGTTTCGTGAGGTTTTTAGGACGGTGAGGTAGATAGGCAGGTGAAGAAACCTGCTACTATGCACCTCGGGTTTGAACTGGGTAGTTACCGTCGAGATGAAGCAGAGCCAAGCGGCTTGCAACAAGAGAAACATGACGCCATAGCCTTGTAAGTCGTTCAGCAGCGTAGGCTACGAGCAGGTGGTTGGCTTGAACTCAAAAACGGTTCTATACGCCAATAAAATATTTTCAGGTTCCAAACTTAATAAAAGTATATAAATATCACTTATAAGCTGCTTACAAACTGATTTTCCACATAGTTTTTTATTCCGAACTTTCATGAATATAATCAGTTTATCTTGTATTATAATATTTGATTTGATTATTCCAATATGCAAAAATTAGCTGTAGATTTTACCTTAAACAACGGTACATGAGTTATTCCACTATTTTACCGTGGAAATAGCGCGGATAGGGCCCCGTAGACCTTGTTGAAAGCTAGCTGTCACTCCAACTAATCATTTATCAGTATTGGCAGTAAATAAATTTATCACCATTCGACTGTTTTGTTTCATTGTTTTTAGCGTTTCATTTGTTGGACTGTTAGGGTGGCTGGGCATACAAAATTTGAAAATGAAACATTCTCGTCATTATTAAAAGATTAGCAATACAACTACATATTATATAAAAAAGGAAATATAGCGCATATAAAAATTTCAATAAATTTGAAACAACGATGTTCAAAAAGTTTATATAAATTAATTGCGAAATGTAAGAGTAAATCAACACCACAATATTTCTATAAAATTGTGTCTAATGATATAGATAACATAGGTAGGTAACGTCCCACCGTAGGTATGTATATTCTTTGACTTGACTTAATCATTCGATTTTCTTTCTCATGAACTTTGAAATGATGAGTGGGTTACATGAATCTAAGGAGATTGCTCCATATATAACTCCAACATACTTCTTTTGCACAAGGAATGCTCTATTAATGTGCGAGGAGTTACCTCACAATACACCAATCCATATCTGAGGTACCACGTAGCAATTAGAGCGGTGTCCATAGTTGCAGTGTTTGCTACTCTAGTTTGGGTAAACCTTTCAATGTGTTCTGTACAACTAATTTTTGCATCAAATGTAGTATGGGTTTCATCTTTTAATATCTGTTATATTTTTTTAATTAGCCGTCAACTAGTTCTCATGCATTCAATTAATAAAAGATTGAATAGTTTCATTGATATCAATTTAGAATTACTGAATGTTTGTGCGAATATTACATGACACAATTATCCATATATTAACAACAAATAACACAGAGCGCTGTTTCGGCATTTTTGAATGTCATTTAAATATGATATCAGTAATAAAAAAGGTTTCAGTATACTTCCTTGTGGAAATCCGATTTTATTACGCAACAAATCTAATACATGTGTTATGACTTTATTATTCCCATATTATTTTTCTTATTGACTCTGATTATTGAGATACAATTTAATCGACAGTAAACCTGGTCCACGAATTTCACAATTATATAATTTATCAACGAGTGAATTGTGTAATATACATTCAAATGCTTATGATATATATTATAATTGTCTACGTTTACGCCCAGCAATGTGTTTTTCCTTACCAAGTTTGAGAATTATGTCATTAATCACTTGATATTTAGTTGATGTGGTTGATTTTCCTTTGAGAAAGCAATTTTTCTCTTTGGTGATCACAATAAATCTAGACCAGGATAGTGTTAATCTGTTATGCATAACCCTTTCGAAAATCTTATAAGAGATTGGAACCAATGTTATAGGTCTATAATTATCTATATTTTTCCTATTCAGTGTTTGAAATATGGGAATAACTACTGTGACATATAATATGTCAAATAACAGATTGACAAGATAATTTTAAACA
Organism: Megathymus violae; assembly: GCA_003671415.1. Taxonomy (NCBI): domain Eukaryota; kingdom Metazoa; phylum Arthropoda; class Insecta; order Lepidoptera; family Hesperiidae; genus Megathymus; species Megathymus violae. Next base: position 1,357,351 of record PDGT01000073.1, read on the forward strand.
GGTGATAACTAATTTTTGACGAGAAAAGTGTAGAGCTTTCTCAATAACTGGAAAGCGGTATTCGTATGAACTGAAGAATTTTCTCTATGAGCGAATTGTCCGCGATCAACGTGCGACTGTTATGTTGGAACGTGTGTTGGCTAGGAGTAACTTAATTGTAAAGTCAGTGAAACAAACTCTTTATAGAACTATTTTTACATTTAGTCGAACTCATGAATTCTGTCCTAATTAAATCTGACGTATTAATTTAATGTAATTATATTATAAATTTAGCATTCATTGTAATTATGGTTAACTTTGTATCGACTACCCTTAATATGACTGTAATGTTTATATGGTTTGATGATAATTGTCAAATGAATGAAATAGATTCGTAATAACTAATTAAACTATTTTCTTAAATTTTTTTTCAGCGATATTTATCGTATTATATTGAAATTTCTTTATAAAAGAACTAGTAACCGTACTCTTATTTTTCTTAGGCGTTTTATAAGCGTTTTATAATTTTTTCCTGATGTCATTATACACTTAAAGCTTTGTCATCAATCAATATGTTGGTAAAAACAGGAAAACGCAAATCTTTCGAGCAGTACCTTCGCTATAAAGACATCTTAAAGCGTAATCTGAATGCGTGTGGTTTGTCTACAGAATGGTGGGAGGTCGACGCACAGCGAAGATCAGTATGATGCTTCATAGTTAAAAAGGGAGTTGCGTACTTCGAGGATGTTCGACTTGGCGACATGGATCTAAAACGCCAAGTTCGCAAAACTAGACCTAAACCCACTTGCAACTACACGTACAATAACACAGGCACTCTACTGTTCAATATGTGACAGGGTGTTCAAGACTAAATACGGATTTTCCAGCCACTTAAGGGCACACTTAACTAACAAAGCCCCCGTCCCCGGCAGCTCCGCTATTCCTGGTTACGGTAGCGGCCATGGTTACGGCGGGGCAGGGGGTCCTAAGAATCCCCGGCAGAGATCGGGCTACCAAAACCGAGCACTTTTGCACCTCGCAACATACAACACTAGGACACTGAGAACTGATGACAAGTTGAAAGAGTTGGAAGAAGAGATACACAAGTTAAATTGGAGTATTATAGGGTTATCTGAAGTCCGAAGACACGGGGAGGATACAGTAATACTCAAATCCGGAAACTTGTTCTATCATCGGGAGAGCGAATATCTGTCCCAAGGCGGTGTCGGGTTTTTCGTTCATAAGTCTCTCTTCAACAACTTCGTGCAAGTTGGGAGCGCGTCGGCAAGGGTAGCGTATCTTATACTCAGAATATCCAAAAGATATTCGCTGAAATTTATAAAGGTATATGCGCCGACATCGACACACCCTGATGATGAGGTTGAGATAATGTATGAGGACATCAGTAGAGCCATACATACCTCAAAAATTCATTTCACCGTTGTGATGGGGGACTTTAATGCAAGACTGGACATGCGAAATCGCGAGGAATTGAATTGAACGAAGGAACCACGAGGACACTTGCTGGCTAACTTTTTGGAGAAGGAGGAATTTTTTATGATGAACTCTTTCTTCAAGAAGAAGTCGTAACGTAAGTAGACTAGGATAAGTGCTGATGGTTCCACAAAAAGCGAGATAGACTTAATTCTGGTAGACAACCGGCATATATTTAATGATGTCTCTGTGATCAGTAGGTTTAAAGTCGAAAGTGATCATCGTCTTGTGAGAGCCACATTAAATTGACGTAAAGTTAGAACGATCACGCTTGATGAAGTGTACGCTCCACCCAACACCTGTCCAACTTTCATCTTCAATCAAAACTTTCATCTTCAACTGCTAAATCGTTTCGATGCCTAGAATTTTGCAATTCAGTGGACGAGATTAATACCAGGATGATTACAGCTGTCCACAAGGTAGGGTCAAAGTATTTCAAGACTCACCTCAGTGGTAGATTTTAGGTTATCTACGCACATACTCTCGGTCTAATGAGGGATAGACGGAATTTCTGTGCACGGTTTCCAACCTCTATGGCCGAGTACAGACGGCTCAATAAAGAGATCTCATATTGCAGGCGACGTGATTTGCGTATACATAATGCAAAATGCGTGAAAAACATAATAGAGCGGAATCAGGGCTCAAAAGTATTCGCACGAGACCTGTCTACTGGGAAAAGTTAGCTGATGAGGTTGAGGACTGAATTTGGTATTATGATTTCATCGAAACCCGAAGTTCTGAGAGAAATGGAGAGATACTACGGACGATTGTATAACTCTTCGCAAGCACCAGATCTCCATGAGATGAGCGATAAACGAGCTAAGTTTACCCGACACTATGTTGAGGATATCCCGGACGTCAGTCTGTATGAGATTGGAGAGGCTTTGAAACAACTTAATAACAACGAGGCACCGGGTGATGACGGAATCACAACAGAGCTATTAAGAGCAGGGGGGAAACCCATCCTAGTGGTGCTCCAAAAGTTGTTCGATACCGTTATCAATACTGGTACAACCCCGGAAGCTTGGAGCAGAAGTGTGGGAACGGTGTTCTTAAAAAAAGGGTGTTAAGACCTTTTTAAAGTATTACAGGCCTATTGCACTCCTGAGCCACGTTTATAAGTTGTTTTAGAGGGTGTTTAGAAATCGTATTGTACTTCCAACCTCCTGGACAAGCAGGATTCCGAAAAGATTACAACACCATAGAACACATACATACGCTTTGACAGATTAAATAGAAGACCGAGGAGTATAATCTGCCATTATGTGATGCCTATGTGGACTATGAGAAAGCTTTTGATTGTATTGATACCTCGGCGGTACTAAATTTCCTTCAGCAGTGCCGGATAAACTATCGGTATATTGAGGTGTTGAAGTGTTTACACAAATCGGCTACAATGACCGTCAGAGTTCACGATAAACAGCGAACCCCATCCCTGCAGTTGGATGCATCAGAATGATGGAGGTGTTAGACAAGGAGATGTTGTATCCCCAAAACTGTTTACCACTGCGTTGGAAGATGTGTTCAAACTGTTGTAGTGGAAAAGACGAGGCATCAACATAAATGGCAAATACGTCACACACCTACGATATGCCGACGACTGCTCTCGAAATAGTAGACAAGTATATTTAACGGGGACAAGTAATTCAAATGGGTAAGTCCAACTTCGAGAAACAAGTTAATCATAGAATCCAACTCGGATGGGCTGCATTCGGGAAACTACGACGTATCTTGTTACCCAAAATACCTCAGTGCCTAAAGTTGAAAATGTTTGACCAATGTATGTTGCCGGCGATGACATACGGATAAGAGACGTGGTGCTTTACTATAGACTTTATACATAAGCTTAAAGTCACGCAGCATGCTATAGAGAGAGCCATGCTCGGTATTTCTTTACGAGACAGAATCCGAAATGATGAAATACGTACACGAACAGGAGTTACCGACATAGCTCGCAGGATTAGTCAGCTTAAGTGGCAATGGGCTGGCCACATAGTTCGAAGTACCAATAACCGTTAGGGAAGAAAGGTTCTTGAATGGCGACCACGTCTTGGCAAACGAAGAACAGGACGCCCCCCGACCAGATGGAGTGATAACCTGAAGAAGCGGGTTTCCGCTGGATTCAGAGGGCTTAGAACCGGTCAGAGCGGCGCAAGTTAGGACAGGCCTATATCCAATAGTGGACTTCGAAGGGCTGAAGGATGGGTGGATAAGGGCACACGCTAGAAAATAGCCAGGGTCGCCATCGTCAGACACGGTAAGGACGACACCATCATCATCATCAAAAACAGGCTGGAAATCCGTGTCTTACTTTTTAAGATTATCGTATTCAGACAGAGACCCAAGAATTTATGTTTTATCATATTGCCTATGTTACCGGAACAATGTATCTTTGAAATGGCAAAAGAATTTTCAAATCGGTTCCGTGGTTCTAGAGTTTTTTTTAATGTAAAATAAGTTAATGTTTGACAACAATTCCGTCTGATGGTAAGTGTTAATATGTGGAATGCACTACATTATAAAAGCCTATTCGCTCTCCTCTTGAAATCTCTTTCTTGAAATCTTTTCGTAAATAGGCGCCGTAGGCGGGAACATAGACGCGGGCAAGTTATTCTTATCTTCCACATATACACAAATTTACAAAATTCGCTCTCTCTTTATAATATTAATATAGATATAATTTAAAATTTTATATAAAATACTAAACGTATTATTATAAAACCAACATAGATTAATGGTTCACAGTCTGACAGTTTGTGTTGATCTTAAGTGATTGACTATGTTAAGCAAATGAGGGCGTGGTCGGTTGTTGGATGGGTGACCTCTCGTGGAAATTTTTTTGAGCGCTTCCGTGCTTTGGCGCCATCATGGTATTATCGTTAGATAATTTGGTTACTTCATATCGCCTTCAAAAGTTCAGGGTTCTCTTATGGGGCCCGGGGTTCGTTTTTACAAGAACGTTCCAAAGTTGATACACGATTTACGTACTGTAATTTTTATGTAACTTTTTAAAGCAGAGCTTATACTAAAATGATGGACGAAGCGGCAACCGGTTCCGAGCAGGTTAAAACTTTGTAACTTCTATATATTTATTTAAAAGAAGTGCTTATGAGTTTCTTTCGCTGTTTCTTCTCCTCAGTGTTAAAGCACCTTATGAAACATTAGTAGATGCAAAAAATGACGTGCCTAAGTGTATTTACAAAATATCTAAATGAAAAAGCTTTGAATTTACATAGTAATATTGTTGGAGATTTTGGGGTGGAATACAAACGTGCTAAAGGCTAAATTCTTAAGTTTATAAATAAACCATAGTAAGCAATGATACTACTGGATTAGTGTCAGAATTCAATTAATCACTCGATTATGAATACAATAAATTTGTAATAGTAACATAATAATAGATGTTAACATTTATCGATTTGTTATCGAACCTTATATCGCAATGATTATTCATTTGATAAATATAACATAAATGTCAGAGGTGATTCACTTTGTAAACTATTTAGGCGCCATCAAATTTAAATAGAATTGATAATAATATTTACTCAAAGTTGTGTGGTTAAATAATAATTACTCAAAGTTGGGGTTCCTGTTTGTAATAATCTGTCGATTAGAAGCTACTTCGACGTAAAAATCTAGCCTCTTATTTATGTATTTCGTATTATTCATAATGTTTGTTACAGTTTTTTATGCCAAGTATCGATAAACGAGCGGATGGGCCACGTGATGTTAAGTGGTTGCGTAGCCAATGAATACCTATAATACCAAATGCATCACCGATGCGTTGCCAGTCAGATGCAAATTGGTAGTCCGCTTGATACTGACTCGCTGTCACCGTAACTGATATGCGTAAAAGCATTTCACGGCTGAAAGCGTGGTAGCTACTCAGACAAGTAGATAACACTACCCCGCACGAGTGCCTATGGAACTAAACTTGGAGGTATAGAGCACATTTAACAAGCAGGACCATTCGACACAGCCTTGTCATTTGTTCACCAGGACCACGAGGATGAGAAGTTGGTTTGACTAAGGGATTCGTGAAGCTCTTTACATCCAGATGACCCCGATTAAAATGTTCGAGATGATATAAATTTTAAATCACTTTTTATTTTTGTATATCTTCTATATTTCTTTATGATGTAAACTAACCTAAGCGCACATGGTCCTGAAGAAAATGGTCTTCAGTCCTCATTGAAATTTCTAAATGAGTCTAACTGTGTATCTAAAACAATAAATACTTCTTGGTTGATTTGAAAGGACGGGACAACGTTATTCATCGATTTAGAAGTTCGCCAGATAATAGCTTTATTAAATTGTGTACTCAACGTCTAGGTAAAAATAGGTTAAAAATACAATTATAAACTAAAATTAATGATATTCAACTAATCGTTTGCCAACTGAGAAGCTAATTAAGAAACAGGTTTATCTCTTCATTCTTTGTCGGCAACTGGTCAATGTCAAACGAAAAAAATGACAATTTTTTTGTCAATTTCAGATATCCATAGCCAGCAATGTCTTTCCGTTACGTTTGTTTGCTCGTTTATTAGATATTTATCTACTTAATTGTAAAGTAAGAGCGAACTAAGCATATTCGCTTGAATAAAACTATTATACAACATGGGGTTCTTTACGTTCCTAGGCCATTTCTTCCTTCTCAGGCAGGGATGAATTAATAGCGTCGATACGCCGAGTATACCAATGTTCATGGGTGATGATTTTCCCTTAGATTTTTCGAACTCGTATGCTTGTTAATATTTAACAAATAAAAGTAATAATCGATACATTGGTTAAAGTAGGTAAGTCAATGGTTTCAAGTGTATCAGACGACGATGCCAATCAAAATCATGATCCAGCCTTATCTATCTATTCTTCCGATTCATTCGTCATAGCCTCCGAGCATGGGTATAGTCAAAAATAACTCTAGTTTACTGATTCGTCACTATCATGGAAAAAATTTGGATTATTACAAAAAGTTTAAAGAACTCCAGACTGTTAGTAAAATAATACAATTACACTGTTATATGTCAATCAAAATCATAACCAGTTTTTCATGGGTGTTAAAATATAACTTGTAGGCACAAATAAATTATTACTGCTCTAAAACATCGAATCAATTTAATAATTTCATAAACACTCCGTACACCCAAGACTATAGTCGTATTTGAGGTAGCCTGGTATGTTTTTTGTCGTCTATTGGTGGGTAGTTGTTATGATATGTTATAGATTTTTCTTCTTATAGGCAGAATTGACCAGACAAACCAGCTGGTCGTAAGTGATCAACACCGCTCCTGGATGCCATGGCTAGTTGTGTGGCGTTATCGACCAAGAAGTAAGCTGACTATGCGCTTGTATTGGCTATTGTATATTTCACAATAACCAGTTTCTCGGTTGATTTTAAAAAGAGGGTGATACTTATTGAGTTAGTTGTGTAGTAGTAAAGAGTTGTGATATATTTTACAAGTAATATATGCGAGTATTATTGGGATTTTATAGGACGAGAATATATTGTCGTGTCCAATAATCAATAAGGTACTCTGGGTTATATGGAAGCTGCCTGGACTACTTTTATAGCAATATAAAGAAAAATACAATAGTGATCTTATGGTATCAGTACGAGAACGAGAGTGGGATTTATTGTATAGATAGATATATATGTATATGCACAAAAGAAGATGAGTAGGAAACGCCTCCAGTGAGAGCTGTGGGCCTAAGGATAAATGGAACTTAATATCCTTAATGAATAGTAATCAGTCCTTAATTTAACGTGTGATTTAATCCAATTAGAATATGTCAATGACAGTAAATATTCAGTGGGCCGAAAAATCATACGCGTTACAACACTCATAAGAAATTGGTTAAGACAGCAAATCCACTTGTCAAGAATTTTTTGCCGTAATAATTCACAGAGCAACACAATGAAGGATTTTTGTTATAACGGGGACGTCTGAATGCAATCAATTTGAATAATTTGTTACTTATTGAAAGATTTTAAATGTGTAAGCAACATTAACATAAAAAAAAAATTGTAAGCATTTATAAAGCCGAGACTTAAATATGTACGTTATTTAAGTACTATAAATGAAAAATGCTTTATGTCTTTTGTTTAGTTAAATAAAATAGTCACTTGTCGTGTTGGTTATTGTGTCATACATATATACCACTGTCATATATACATATGTAGCTCAGCGTAAGGACACTCACGATTAAACTACTAGCAATTATAATGATCGAGTTACTATCGAGAAAAACGCTTTTAAAATAATATTATTGTGTTGATTGTATTATTGCAGTTATGCCTAAGAAACCAGATACGCAATAGATTCGTAAAAATAGTCTAAGTAAAAATATTGAACTCGTTTTGCTTATTAACAATGTATATAAGTATGTATATAAGTATTATTAACAATGTATATAAGTATACTCATAAAATGTATACATGTTATAAAATTCAAACTGATGGCTTTCTGTATATTAAGGATAAACGAGAAAAACTATTATTAGCGGCCTTTATAAACGCAATAGAACCCAAAAAATAAAAATTAGAATTTTTGTCTTTTTGTCTGTATGTCTCTTTGTTTGTGCGTTTTTGCGCACTAATCGCAGAAACGGCTGAACCGATTTCGTTTTGGTTTTCACTAATGTATTGTAGCAAGCATCACTTAATATTTAAAATTCGTTTCATCTCAATTCCTCCATAAATAAAAAAGCTATAAATTACTTTTAAATATTGCAGGTATTACTTCTTAGCCTAAGGCGTAGTTTTGCAGGAACCAAGCGAGGGTAGTTTGCTAGTACGTATATATGTTTATACTTACATATAATGTCTGTAAGTATTTGCGTCTGCTATAATTATTATGGATAATATCCACTACGCAGTTCAAGTGCGGCTTTGCCGGGTTCCATACGATTTAGTAAATAAGATTAAATGTTCTTACGATGTTTTCTTGAATCGAAGTAAATGTAACAGTATGAAGTCAACACTTTAATACATAAATCATCTTAACGTTGCTAAATTTGGATGCCGCACGAGACACGTATAATTCATTTCAATAAAATCGTGCAATCGTGACAGCAAATACGGTTGACTGGCATTATCGCCGGATTGTCTTTAACCTGAGTGATGTGAATATAACCCTTGTTTGATCGTATGTAAATTTTGCAATCATCGAGGTAAGCCAATCAATGTATTTAATTATCTCAGCAAACGTTAAATAATGGTTTACAGCATTTTATTCAAATGAATATTCATGCGGCAATCCAAATCAAACGAGGCTTTACTTTGACGGATGAGAAAGTGTTTGGAAGAAAAACGTTAAAAGTAAATACATAAGTTATAATTGTGTATACTTTCCTATATAACTTAAAGCATTAATAGTGTAGAAATAAAATACAAGTTTTTTTAATATTTTTTTTCATTTTCAATTTTTTTATCCGTTTTTACAATTAATGACAAGTAATAACAAATGGAAGTAGTATAAATCACCTGCCACGTTTACAATAACATCTAGATTTTATATGTTTTCTGATATTTTGAAAAAACATATTATTTCTTCCAAAATATGATTTTACCAGTTCCTAAATAAGCTCAATTGGGTATTTAGTGTCGAGGTTATTGTTAAAAACGATGGTGAATTCGTTGAAGTAAATGTGATGAGAGTACTGAGTAATATTGATTTGCTACATTATACAGAAATAGACTTTATCTATGTATATACCCCTGTGTGGGAAAATGAGTTATAAGTAACGTACATAATTGTTTAAAATCAGTTTCACCTAACATCAATTGTATATATTCCAAATATGTTTTGTTTTAGCACAAAGCAATTGCGCGAGCAGACTTTGTTTTATTACACACTCATTTACTCGGAACAAATATTAAAAGGTTTAAGTAAATAGCAGTTCTCTTCCGTAATACGAACAACCTAGGTACGAACTAAAAGTCCACGTAAATATTACAAATCTCCATTTCCTTAAGAGACAATTATGAGGAAAGTATACACGAGTTGCTGTTATTGGTGGTCCACTATGCAATGTTGTTCTGAACCTTTACTACGTTGCTCCATCGTATAT